>WSYH01005456.1:25971-44422 GCA_036426205.1 Ascaphus truei
ATATATATATATATAAAATATACACATGTATATACACGTTTGTGTATGTGTGTGTTCCCCCCTACTGTACCCACAGTGTTATGTGTGTAAACATGTTATTGGCAGAGTGTATGATAACCCTGTACCACAGCATCTCCCTGAACCTATCTTCCCCAAGGATGCAGCGTTGCATACAGTAGCTCTTCCCCCTGCACTACAATTGGACCGCACTCTGTGACTCTACTCTTCAGTGCGCCTGTTACTAGGGCATTTCTCACTCTCTCTCTCCCCCCTCTCTCTCTCTCCCCCTTCCTCTCCCTCTCTCCCTCCCTACAGTACATCTCTCTCCCCCTCCCTCCCTCTCTCCCCCTCCCTCCCTCTCTCTGTCTCTCTCTCCCTCTCTCTCCCTCTCTCTCTCTCTCCCCCCCTCTCTCTCCCCACGCCGAGGTCAGCCCGCCCCCCTCACCCACCCCACGCTATTGTTCTCTCCCCATCCTTCCCCTGTACCTTGTAGCAGGGATGGGCTCCTCGCCTGATGCTGCTGCTGCTTCTCTCAGAGACTGGTCCTCACCTCCCCACCCAGCGCTGCTCTCCATCCTTCAGCAAGGTGCCTGAGCTTGCACTGGGGCAGACAAGGTGCGGCACAGAGGAGAACCCCCCCACTGCACTCAGGGGCTGCAAATTAAAAACCAAAAAGAACAGCCCCCCCCCCCCCCCCCCGCACCCCCACTGCACCCAGGGGCTGTGATGAGGGGCAAATAATAAAAAAAAGAACAGCTACCCCCCACTGGGGAGAAGACACCCCTTTTTTGTGTTGCTGGTGGTTAGGATGTGAGATGATATCCATGTAGCTGCTGACAGCACAGGTCTAACCATTGCCACCGTTATGGCTGAAATTGGAATAAAGAGGCGGAAACCTAAGGTTCTGGGATTTTGTATAAAATCCTGCTTTCTGCAATTTTTTGTTGTTTCTGTCTGTGGAGAGGAGAAGACCTTCATTGTAGAGGTAGGTCACTGCATAGAGGGTCAAACTGTCAGCATTTGGGGGGTGAGGAGGTGGAAGGGGTCCAGGCAGCATTAAGGGAACAGTGTGTTTTTAATGATACAAAATTCAATATATTCAATTGGTCAATTAATAATACACAGTGCATTGCATTCAGGGAAGTCATGTTAATGGAGCTACAGGAGATGTGCAAGTTTTTTTTTTAATTGCATGGAAATAAAGAGGTAACTAACCTAACACCTTCAATTGTATATGCTAATGTTTGATATGCATTATTTTTATTTGTGTATTTGCCCAATGGATATACATTTTAACAGTTGCTCAGCACATTTTACTGTATTGTTTACATTATATAAACACCTTCCTGTTACAGAGGGCCTGCAGTGCATTACATAGAACAATGATATATGTGTATATATATACATACACACACATATATCATATGTACATATCATATCATATATACATATATACATATACACATATATACACACATACATATACATACATACACACAAAACATATATACGTGTGTGTGTGTGTTTGTGTGTATATATATATATATATATATATATATATAACATATGTATATATGTATTGTGTGTTACTACTTGCGGTGTGTGTGTGTATATATAATATCTATATATATATATAATATATATATTATATATATATATATATATATATATATATATAATATATATATACACACACACACACACACACACAAGAATTGGGCACTTTACCCAGTAGCTTTAACAATCATTATGCAAAAGCTGAATGCTATACTGTATAATACAAAATAAAGCCTAGAGGATAGGCACTCACCAATGTGTTCAGTACAAGGTTTATTGTAATCCATTCAATGCTTTGGCCACCAGCAGCGCATGAGGAAGGATCTGCTTGTGGCCAAAACGTTGATTGGATTACAATAAACCTTCTACACAATGGTGAATCCCTATCCTATGGACTTTATATATATATATATATATATATATATATAATATACATATACATATACATATAACCCACACTTTTTTTCTATAGTGGCCAACCATAAAGTACACACCGGGTATAGAAATTGTGCTACAATCAGAATACTGGTATGTATGTATAATGTTTATGTTATATATATATATACACACACGTGGATGTAAAAGAACTGGATAAGTACATGAAATACAAGAAATATTGTCAGAAGAAAATCCCTGCCCAGAAGAGCTTGCAATCTAAGTGGCTGTGATAGTTTCACTGATTGATTGCATTGTACCCAGCATGGGTTCAATATTCATTGTTCTGGGTGAAAATATTGAATTGCACAGTTACATGAATTTGGTTGGTTGTTTTTTTTTTTTTTTTTTTTTTTACTTCATTGATATTCCGTTGAAGACGACATTCATGCTAAAAATAAAAAAATAAAAAAAGACTATTTTAGTGAGTGACTCTTACCACTTGGAAGGCGATCATTTTAAGTAAAAAAAACAAAAAACTCTAAACACATTAATTAATCAATGAGTTACAGGCCTCTCCGCCAGTTTTGACGTGGCACGACATAATGGGAGTACGGGTATGAAGGGGTTAAAATTGCTTTGGTTAGCCATAAGGATCTAAAGTCTATTTAAAAAAAAAAAAAAAAAAAAAATCAGATATGGACATCATTATGGGAAAAGGTCCAACACCCTCACACAATAGAAACCAGCGAACGGTTCCTGTTGCATTGACACAATTGAAAGTGTCTCACATTGCACATGGTATTTGGCATAGCGTGCCAATCTGCATATTCCTTGCTCGCCCTCGGCTTTCCTTCTTATCACAGAAGGCTAACGCCGATTGCACCACACTCTGATATATTATGCATCCGACAAACGTGCCAAGTTGAATTGCAGGATTGCACTGTTGTTCCATACGGTACGCAATTACAAGGCGTTTTCGTGGAAAGAAACAGGGGAACAGCATGCTCTTCTTCTACGCCCTATATTATTATTTTTTTGGAAGGCTTAACGCTTTTTTTTTGAAAATGACGAGTATCTGAGTAGGCCCAGGAACAGATTGCAGTTAGAAAACAGCAGAACTGCAGAGCAAACGTACGGAATTCTGAGACACGTTTTCCAAAAATAGATACTTCAACAGACGATGTATAAATAGAACGGGGGGAAGCAGCGGGTCCATGGAAGAAGGAGGTGATTGGATGGGCTGGAGCAGTAAGATGCATACATCAGCATCATTTGTTGCTGGACAAGCATTCTGTATTATTGGTTGATCTCCTTTCTAACAGGCTACTCACAGATACAAAGAAAATCCTCTTTTTCTTAAATCAGATACAAATTCACATAGTTTAAGATACATCAATTAAGTCTTGGGTCCTCTTTCCAGTGTCTTAAATGGCTATTAAAAGCCCTAGGGCGGTTTGATTTAACAAAGATTTTCATTTATTAACCTCTTGACTTACCTAGTAACTGTTCTAGCTCAACGGTTCTCAACTCCACTTCTCAAGGCCCCCAACAGGTGAGGTTTTCAGGATAACCCTGCTTCAGCACAGGTGGCTCAATCAGTGGCTCATTCTTCGAGCTGAGATACATGTGCTGAAGCAGGGATATCCTTAAAAGCTGACCTGTTTAGGGGGTCGTGAAACCCCTGCGCTAACCAACTTCTCCCTACTTATGCGTACAGTTCCCTTAAACTTCACTGACAAACATCCCCTCCAGCCAACTGGAGATGAAGTGGCCTCCAGCCTTTTACTGCCAACCCTCCCTGGAAAGAGCGTTAGATGTTTGCCGGCATGTTAATTGCATTCCCTAGATGTCACAAGTGCTGGCACGTGACAGTGGTGTCCTTCATAACACCCAGAGGACACCACCAAATTGTCGCTCATTTCTAGGGGGTTATCCGAGTGCCAGGGAACGTGTTCTGACGACGCCCTCTTGTCTTGGTGGTGCTATCCAGGGACACTTCGCGGAGATATTACACAAGTGATCACGTGGTTGTCATACCGGAAAGCCCATGACACACCAGTGCCACAGACCTGACAATGAACGGGTTGACACTCGTTGGACCATTTTCTACAGATATTAATGATATTTGTGCTGGAAATATAGGAAGGAGAAGGAGCGGCTCAGTGAGTAAAAGACACTGAGTGTGAAGCCGGGGAGCCTGGTTCAATTCCCAGTGTCGGCTCCTTGTGACCTTGGGCAAGTCACTTTATCTCCCTGTGCCCTAGGCACCAAAAACATAGATTGTAAGCTCCACGGGGCAGGGACCTGTGCCTGCAAAATGTCTCTGTAAAGCGCTACGTAAAACTAGCAGCGCTATACAAGAACAAGCTATTATTATTAAGGGGGAGCAGCTTTCTAAAATAAAGACAATTTTCATTTAAAAAAAAGTGGAATTGTCAATAAAAAATAAGTAGTAGTAATCTGGATAGAAAAAAAAATTGAGTACACTTTGACCACTGCCCTAGGCTTCGATGCACGAAACCAAACTGAGTAACACTGGGTTAACGTTACTTTATGTATGTATATCTCTATATAGCGCCACAGCTGTACCCAGCGCTTTCTTTAGGGAAAGTATAGTACAATAAGTGCAACCAGCAAAATCAGGCAATAGGAAAGGAAATCCCTGCCCCACAGAACTTGCAATCTAACCAGTGTTCAGTTTATTATTATTTAGAGGAGATTACTATTACTGCATTACTATTAACGTGTTAACTTAGGTTTGCTGCACATATTACCGCGCTCCTCCCGATAAAAGCTTGCTGCTGGTAAACAGGTAGGCCTCACATATAGAAAAACTAATGAAAAACTGAGCTGAACCCCTGAAAGAGGGAGGGAGGAGGAAAGGGGAGAAGGGGAGAAGGGGAAGGGAAGGAGGGGAAGAGGGAAGGGGAAATAGGCTCAGACAGGAAGTCCCTATGCCCTCGCCTATCACCGGAGAATCTAATTGTGTCCACAATTTAACTGTGAAAATACAGAAATAGATAGGAAGCGACAGAATCCCTAACACGTAAGTACTGCAAATTCATTTAAAACGACCATTTAAAGAATACGCCAGATAAAGGTGGATATGTTATAAAAATCCTATACGCATAATATTACTCTAGGGTGCACTAATTACGATCACTCGATTGTCTGTTCCTTTATTTTGGCCCTAGTCGGAGGTATTTCTAGGACATTAGACTATCTGTGCTTCAGTTGATACTGTATGTCTCAGTGGTTACCATCCTGCCATGACAGCAGCCACTACCTGTGCCTCTGTTGTCCTTTTCCTTGATTCTTTTATCCGAGCCAATTTTGCCGGCGGCCATTCACCGCATGCATTTTTGAGGTTATAGGATTTTTATGACATATCCACCTTTATCTGGCGTATCCTTTATCGCCAGGTGGGTTCATGTTTTTGTGTCTTATGGTCCCATTTATTTTATCGGTCCAAGGACCAATTAAAATGGTCGTTTTAAATTAATTGGCAGTACTTACGTGTTAGGGATTCTGTCGCTTCCTATCTATTTCTGTATTTTCACAGTTCAATTGTGGACACAATTAGATTCTCAGGTGATAGGTGAGTGCATGTTATAGAGACTTCCTGTCTAAGCCTACTTTCCCCCCCTCCCCCTTCCCCCCCCCCCCTTCCCCCCTCCCCTTCCCCCCCCCCCCTTCCCCTTATAACGCTTTGGCCAAAGGGTTTAACAAAATTACCCTTATTCATGAGATCACTATTTTATTTTAGTCTAATTGGTAGGAGCGCAGGGATCGTTCTTTTTGTTTAACTTAGGTTTACGTCAGGTTAAATAGCCCAACTGACCTTAGTGCTTTTGAGATTTAAAATAAGTAATCGGGCACTCTTATGTAGCTGGATAAATGGATAATTAATATGCAAGTGCCAAAAATATAAGTGCAAACTCAGCAGTTATAGTGAATAAATGACTTGTGAATCAAGTGATCAATTACAACACAATAGTGATTACATACATGGTGAAAAATTATTACAGGCATACCCCGCATTAACGTACGCAATGGGACCGGAGCATGTATATAAAGCGAAAATGTACTTAAAGTGAAGCACTACCTTTTTCCCACTTATCGATGCATGTACTGTACTGCAATCGTCATATATGTGCATAACTGATGTAAATAACGCATTTGTAACAGGCTCTATAGTCTCCCCGCTTGCGCACAGCTTCGCTACAGGTAGGGAGCCGGTATTGCTGTTCAGGACATGCTGACAGGCGCATGCGTTAACTGCCGTTTGCCTATTGGGCGACATGTACTTACTCGCGAGTGTACTTAAAGTGAGTGTCCTTAAAGCGGAGTATGCCTGTATATATAAAACCTCCACCAATTGATGATATGGGAATAATGTGCTAATAATTGACACGCAGCACTAAAACCCTCTAAAAGACGGTTCCTCGGTCTCTGCAAATCTCGGTGACTTCCAGGTGAGGGGAGTGCATGATATTCACAGCAAGTATATGAAAATGACAATAATAGTGCGATATAAGGTCTAATATCGCATTGGTCGAACTATTGTGTGTTTGTATCTTGTTCATATTCTTGCTGTGAATATTCTGCGTTCCCCTCACCTGGGAGTCACTTAGTGCGTTTGAACCTTAGCTCTCGGCCAAAATGTATTTAAGTGTTAAATCCTTCTTTTTTTTTTTTTGTAAACTTATTCTTTATTTGTTTTTTTTTTTGTTTTGTTAAGAAAAGTGGGGAGTGGGATACAAAACACAAAAAGGGGAACATGTTACTTGCGAGTCACATACAGTTGTATCATGTGGATAACACATTCAATGGGGAGACAATAATGACATCACTGTTATTACAGTGTTTAAAGTTTTTTAATGTGCCCCTTAATTGCAACAAATAATATGATACAATATGGACCACTTCTTTCATTTCTAGCAGCGGTGCGCAACCTTTCTCGCGTGCGCCCCCCTTCCTGCTTCCCTCCCTGCTCGTGCCCCTCCTCACTTACTCTGGTTTTCCGGCGTCGCCGAAGAGAAGGTAAGTGAATACGCAGAGGCCTCATGCGATCCCCCTGGCATTAATTTAAATGCCTTGGGGGAAGAGCACGGGGCCTCTGCAACCGCTGTGCCCCCCCTGAATAATCTTGCGACCCCCATGGGGGGTCGCGCCCCCCAGTTTGCGCACCGCTGTATCTAGACCATACGGTTCAAACGATATCATTAGCCATTTTTACAAACTTTCAGGAAACTTCTGTAAAGAATGACGTGAAAACCGAGATGTGCTTTTTATCTGGGAATAAGATGACTAAACAATGAGGTGATGTCATCAATCAATAATGACATCAATTTATCCAACTCCGAGCATCATGTTTCATTTCAGCTGGGAAGGAATTTAGCATGAAAAGTACTGACTAATGCACTGAACAGATCTTACTCAAATATTATAGATCGGCTCTGCACGTGCACTCTTGATACGTGGTCATCTTTACAATTTGATTTTGAACCTACTCCAATATACATTGGCGTCGGTGTGTCTGTGGCGTAGGCGTGGCCGTGAGGTCACGGGGCTGGTTCGCCGTCATTGGCGCACTATGAAATTATTACATGAATACCATGAAATTATTACATTATTCTATGGCAGGGATGTTGAACTTCAGTCCTCAAGAAAAAAAGACATACGTCCATCAAGTTCAGCCTATGCTAGACGACAGATATTTTATCCTATATTTGTACTTACAGTATATTGATCCAGAGGAAGTCAAACACAAAACCCCAGTGACACATCATCTAATGATATCTCATAAGGGGAGAAATAAATTCCTTCCCAACTCCAAATATTGGCAAATCAGATTACTCCCTGGATCAACATCCTTCCCATGTTTACTTATTTGGTATATCCCTGTATACCTTTCCTTTCTAAAAAGAAGTCCAACCTTTTTTTGAACATATCTATTGTATCTGCCATCCCAGTCTCCATGGGTAATGAATGCCACATTGTAACTGCCCTTACTGTAAAGGGTTGGAAGTGAAGTTCTGAACCACTTCCACTTGGAACAGTAATTATCACACTGGGTGCCCCCCATCTGCTCATTTGCTATTTTGTCTATAGCAATTAACCTAAGAAGCAAGGATCTAACTATGTCTATGTTTACCGCATCTGAGTCCAGCCACTTCATCATAATTGCTTTTCCTGCTGTTAAAAGGATCAGTTCCGTTGGAAGAATCGCTTTTCTGTTTTGGTTAATTTTAATTGTCCAAGGTTCAGTGTTGGCGCATAGCATGGGAAGTGGGTGAGTGCTTTTCCCATGTCACTTTTATTATGTAAGTCATTCTTAAGGAGGGGATGGGGAGGGGGTGGGGAGGGGGGGTTAGGTGTGTTGGGGTTGGTTGAGAGGCGTAGGTGCCCTTGGGTGGAGGAGGGGTAGGTGTGTTGGGGTTGTGTGGGGGTGGTTGACAGGGGTAGGTGCCCATGGGTGGAGGACTGAGGGGAGGCACACCCTTTGTGTGCTGTAGAGATTAGTAACACATTGCCCATAAATGCCTTACTAACCTCTGTGGTATGAAAGGGGAGTTGTTAGGGTAGTATTAGTGATTTTTTTTTTAACCCTTTCTATCCTTTAGTGGCCAGCGAGTCGTAATTATGATGAACTGTTTATTACCTATTCTAAGTTGGCTTTACTCATATTAAATATGTATATAGTGGCCATGATTTGCATAGTCAGGATAACCCCCCAATGCCGGGATTAGGTGATAACATTTGGCAATTTTTTTTCTGTCTGTCGATATCAGAGTTTAATGAATAGAAAGTTAATAAGCAATTTAGTGCTAATTACTCCTCATTGCCATAGTAAAAAAAAAACCCCTGTTATCACGGCTTTGCTGCCGGCGATAGGGCCTTAGTGAGAAGGTTGATAAATACAATCGGCGTTGAACACTGCGAATGCCAATTCTTTCAATTTTGCAACCATGGTGAATTTAATAAACAAGTCCCTGCAATGAAGAGCTTACAATATAATAGTGATACAAAGAGATTCCTCAGCACACTAACACACAATAATAATACAAAATAATAATAATAAAAGAGAAACTGGGTCCAGGTAATGCAAATTCAAGCTTTCACTAAACACAAGAAAGACCTCGTCAGTTTGTAATGCTGCTGCTGCTTCATTAAAGCTGCAGTTCAGTCAATATCCTGCATGTGTGATTTTTTTAATAAATCAGTTCTGTAGTAAGAAAAAATACTTTTAGCATTTTCTGTTTTAAAAACAACAACTTTGAAAGACCAATTTTCTTGTATTCTATTTTAACAAGCATGCTTGTTCCTATAGCAACGATTTACATTCCCCATATTTAAAGATGTCGCCAAACTTTGCCGATCAATAGACGGAGAACGAATTGACCGGCAGCTATGCAGTTCTTTAGGTAATTAGAGATTGCCCAGATGAAACTATTGAAGTAAAAAAATAAAAAAAAAATAAAAAAAACTGAACTGCAACTTTAATTAAATGACTTCCTCACCAACAGTCATATCGAAATCTATAGTAAAAATAGAAGGAACATCCTGATAGTGTGATAGATTTGGGAATTAACAAGGGCAGTACAAAGGACTCAGGGCCATCCCTTAAGGTTGGAGGAAAGGAGATTTCGCCACCTACAAAGGAAAGGGTTCTTTACAGTAAGGGCAGTTACAGTGGGGGATTCATTACCATGGAGACTGTGATGGCAGATACAATAGATTTGTTCAAAAAAAGGTTGGACATCTTTTTAGAAAGGAAAGGTATACAGGAATATACCAAATAAGTAAACACGGGAAGGATGTTGATCCAGGGAGGAATCTGATTGCCAATTCTTGGAGTCAGGAAGGAAGTTATTTTTCCCCTTATGAGATATCATTGGACGATATGACACGGGGGTTTGTGTTTGCCTTTCTCTGGATCAATATACTGTAAGTACGGATATAGGATAAAGTATGTTGTCTAAATTTAGCATAGGTTGCACTTGATGGACCTATGTCTTTTTTCAACCTCATCAACTATATAACTATGTAACTACTATGTAACTATGTAACTGCTCTTTAGAAAGAGGTATTCAAAAGTAGATATGAAAGCAATTAAACCTTAAGTGCAGAAATGTAGCCACTTCTTGAGACTACAATACATCTCGAGAGGGTCATAAATAAAAAGTAACCTGAATTCACTGTTATTTAGTCATTTAAAAAAACCACACACACAGTCGTTAAACAATCTTTGTAAAATAATTGTTTTTACTATGATTTGAATTATATAATTGAAATAAATTGTTCGCACAGTGTCAATAAGAGGTTATATCCTAAGCAAACGCCATGGCTTATTACTCCCCAAGGTTGCGTCCATAGACACAGCAGCCGTGCGGCGGAGTGTGGAGGCGCGTGGAGGATGAGGGAAAGCAGGTGCTTTCCCTGGCCTTCGTTCGTGTGCGTGCCTATGGGCGGGCCAGTGACGTCACGGAGCTGGTTCGCCCTCATTGGGCGAACCGTTCACGTGACCGCCCGATCGTGCGAAAAAAATCAGTTTTGATTGACTTCACGCGCGTCGCGCGCCCTCCCGCTTTCGCCCGTACGCTGTATACACGCGATCACTGCCTTTAGGCAGTCTGATCGCGCAGCGTGCGGACGCGTCGGCGCGGTCTGCCCTTCTATGGATGCAGCCTAAGGCAAGGCAACTCCAGTCCTCATGGGCCACCAACAGAATATCCCTGCTTTAGCGCACAGGTGGGTCAATCACTGGCTCAGTCATGGACTGAGCCAACTGTGCTGAAGCAGGGATCTCCTTAACTCCTCACCTGTTGGTGACCCACCCCTGCCATAAGGTGTTGTATTTCCACAGGATACTGGGGATCTGTCATCCCTTCTTGCTCTAAAACTGGTCACATTAATAATAATAGCATGTTCTTGTATAGCGCTGCTAGTTTTACATAGCACTTTACAGAGATGTTGCAGGCTCCCTGCCCCGTGGAGCTTACAATCTGTTTTTGGTGCCTGAGGCACAGGGAGATAAAGTGACTTGCCCAAGGTCACCGGGAATTGAACCAGGTTCCCCTGCTTCAAACTCAGCGCCAGTCAGTGTCTTTACTCGCTGAGCCGCTCCTTATATGACTCGTTATAGCATAGTTCGGCAGTGATGTTATTTTTTGTGAATATATTTTTGGGCTTCCTAGTTAGAATAGTTTAGATGAGTGACCACTTAACGGGAGATAGTCATCATTCTGAAAACAGACTTCATTGGTAAACTCTAAGACATAAAATATGAATTCATAAATAAAAAAAGACCAACTTTGCTTAGGACCTTTGGTTCAAAACTGCTACAGTACGTACTTCTTTGTGAAACAGAATATGTTGCTACTGAATCTGAGTAAATATATTAGGTCATTCTCCCACAAGACCATACTTGTACTCTCGACTGTACTATGAACTCATGCCAGTGTGGTTCATAAATAGGATGGCATCAAATTTCCTGTTCTGGGTATTATCTTAGATTGTGCTAGCCTTATTTTACAACAGTAATGGAGCTTTATATTCTAGTGATCATTAAATATATAACTATTCTGGGGGCCATTCACATTTACCCACATACAGTCATGTGAAAAAGAAAGTACACCCTCTTTGAATTCCATGGTTTTACATATCAGGACATAATAACAATCATCTGTTCCTTAGCAGGTCTAAAAATTAGGTAAATACAACCTCAGATGAACAACAACACATGACATATTACACCGTGTCATGATGTATTTAACAAAAATAAAGCCAAAATGGAGAAGCTATGTGTGAAAAACTAAGTACACCCTTACTGCTTCCATAGGAATTAAGATGCTAAGTAGCAGACCGGTGCTGCTAATCAAATGCCCTTGATTAATTGATCATCAGCAAGTGTGACCACCTCTATAAAAGCCAAAGTTTTAGCAGTTTGCTGGTCTGGAGCATTCAGGTGTGTATTAACACAATGCCAAGGAGGAAAGACATCAGCAATGATCTTAGAGAAGCAATTGTTGCTGCCCATAAATCTGGGAGCTATAGGACAATATAATAAACACAAACCAGTATAATATAACAGGTTTTACTGCACAGAATATAATACTAATAACACTACAGAAAAACTCAGGCCTCACAGGGCCATAACCCCTCACCATGCCTCCCCAACACCTTGTCCACACCCCTGTAGGGTTTGCCCCACTGTACTGAGGGGCCCCTGGGCACCCAACCACCCTGGTGTCCACAGTGTCAAACACCCACCCAAGTATGTGAGATAGCGCTGCCCCACTAGCCCGTGTATTGTGGGTGCACTTGATAAGGTGAGGTACTTGCTGGGTATGTCCACACCCGGGCGTGCAGTTGAGGAAGATGGGATCCATGGATCCGGTGACGTTATCCATGAATCCTCCGCCTCTACGTTGCGTGGGTCCCGCATGGATTGTACCACCTTTAATAGTCTTGTAGTAGTAGCATTCATCTGGTCCCAGATCACCCGAGGCCAGGATGCAGCCGCGTTCTGGCTATGTCCCTCACTCTAATGCTACAGGGGTAGTGTCCCTATCTATGGGCCTGTTCCTGCAGCAAACACAAGCTGAGGGGAGTCGGGGCCAAGCTGGGGCCTAACAAGGGAGCCCTGGCCCAGTGAAGGTACCACAGACACACTGCACATACAACCTACCCCTTCCTTTTCCCAGCTCCAACTGGCATGACTTGCAGTGCACCAAATGTATCAATATCCCCCTCCAGGGGAAGCAGCAGCCCTTTTGGCTCTCGCGAGACATGTGATAGTCCAGGTGCCTTCTGGGGATTGTAGTTCTCTTCAGAGCCTTTTCCCTTAATGGCTGCCGCTCTTCTTCAGCTCCTGCACATGCACGACCTACTGCACATGCGTGTGCAACTCCAAATGGCGGCGTCCTGCTCCGGGAGCCACCGAGAACCTCCGTGAGGCTCTGGCAATCCGATCGCCACTCCAGCTTCACCCTAACAGCGGGGCCTCCTCGGTCTCCGGCGGCACCCACACCACTACAGATGCACTACCCTACCTCAGCGTCTCTGCATCGCGCCGACAGTTCCCCCGCTATGGCGGAGGTAAAGGGGGGAGGTGTCCAGGGGGAACCCTGCGATATATAAATAGCACAAACAAGACAAAAAAATTGTCTCAAAAACGAGCTCATTTTTGAGACTATTTTTTTGTCTTGTTTGTGCTATAATTACTCTTGTCCCTGAGCATCAACCATTCTCTATTATTTAGAGTATATTGTATGGTCTTGTGAATACCCTATATTAGAGGTGTGTATGCGGATACTTATTTGTGTGTGTGTGTATATATATATAAATATATATATATATATACACATATATACATACATACAATAGAACAAGGGCAGAAGGCACACTGTGAACAAAAATATACTGATGCTTATCCCATATGCACATGTAGAGCAGATATTACCAGAAGATGATCCGGAAAGGAGAGACAGCACACAGCCAGTTACATTAAACAACTGTATTCACATAAACAATACAAGGCACTGCATCCAACGTTTCGGTCAGCTGAATGTGACCTTCCTCAGGGATGTGCAATGAAAGAGTGCCAGTGACATAACATATATACCCAAACCAATTACAAAAATGATATGACTCACCCGTGTGGGACCCGAAAAACCCAAGAAAACAGACACGTGTGGTGTCCGTGACACGCAATCCGGCCGTGAAATGCACCGCCATCTTGTACAGCCTCCCATGCTAGTGGTTCAAGCTTCCGACCAATAGCTGACACCACTCACGGTGACGCATCAGCTAGCGACCGCGGTGCGTAATGACACGCCGCTCGTCGTCACAGCGCATGCACCTCGAGAGCATAGGCACTACACAGCCCTTCAACTCACAACCATGTCTGCGCATGCGTGGCCGTACCGCGTCATGGTATCTCTATGTGCAACATAACCCTGTGTATCCCGATGTTGTCGTGTCAACGCGGGCACGGGTCATCTCCACACCAGGTACACCAAGCACAGTAAAGACCAGTTATGGCCACTGTCCTACATCAACCTAACTAAATACAATAAAATACAATAAGATACATATATACAGTGTGTCTCCACCCCTTATATCCCCTGAGTGAAAGCCAGGCAACTGGATGAGACAGGGAAAGAGGATAGAGACATACCAAGTATAGTATAGAAACTAAGGCATTGGCTGGTAGGACAGTGAGGAAAACGTATCAAACACCCGGACAACCACAACCACATGTAAACATACAATCACCAAATAAGCGTGAAGGGAGTGAAAAGTGTATAACATTAAGGGAGCCATGGAAAAAAACAGAAGGGATTGCCCTACTAGCAACTGCTAAGGGTGAAACGAATTACCAGTGATCCCGATAAAGTGGATACTGCATTGGTAGCCATGGCAACATGGTTCCTGGAAAGAGGATATTGCCCAAAGGACGTCAAACGTGCGTTGGAACGTGTCAAACAATTGGATCGGAATACTCTGCTTAACACTCTCCCAAAGGATGCTCAATCTGTATTCAGTTAGGTTGATGCAGGACCGTGGCCATAACTGGTCTTTACTGTGCTTGGTGTACTTGGTGTGGACATGACGCGGTACGGCCACGCATGCGCAGACATGGTTGTGAGTTGAAGGGCTGTGTAGTGCCTCTGCTCTCGAGATGCATGCGCTGGGACAACGAGCGGCATGTCATTACGTGCCGCGTTCGCTAGCTGATGCGTCATCGTGAGTGGTGTCAGCTATTGGTCAGAAGCTTGAACCACTAGCATGGGAGGCTGTACAAGATGGTCTCTCTCTCTCTCTCTCTTTCTCTCCCTCTCTCCCTCTCTCCCTCTCTCCCTCTCTCCCTCTCCCAGGGATTAAGCTCACCCACCCCACTTTTAAAGTAGCACGTTTTTTGATGCACCTGTGGAAAAATAGTCTATTAAGACATTTCTCAATCCATTACTGCGGAAAATGAGAATATTCACAGTTTGCGTTCTGACCTGCAAATGCAAAAGGGTCATGCCTTTGTGTGGCTGCAGGCTTATAACGCTTTGACCAAAGAGTTTAACTAAATAACCCAAACTTATGAGAATACAAACCGATAACTTTTAACTACTGTATATACTTTGTTCTTTGGAGGTTGCATTGAGGCCTTTTGTTTTTTGTTGCATACAGCAAATATTATATCATCTACTCCATGCTGGCTTTAACCCTATCTTTACTATGTATATAATGGCCACTATATACATAGGCAAAATAAGCTAAACCAACTTGAAATAGATGGTAAACTAGTAATTGCAATTCATCACAGTACATATTAACCCCAGATTACCCCACTAGTCAACTAGTCATTGGTTTGTATCACTAGTTGGTCAAAAAAGGCTACAAAGGGTTTAATATAAAAATATAACTATCCTACTTAACCCTTTTGGATTATCTAGCTAGTAAAGCCTTACCATGCAATCTCTCCACTGTTTAAATGTCTTAGTACGATGTCACGGCTTCATATTGGCAGTGTGACCAGGATATTTAAACCTGAGCAGGATTTTTAAGCGCCCAACCAACAGGTGTTTTTTCTGTGGGGGTGACGGATAGGGTTCAACAAATCCGGGAAATAGATTTAGACTGGTTCAGACATCTCTAGTCCCAAACAATATAGGTTTGTAGAAATCAATTCCCATTCTATTTAGTTATAACCTGCTAGCTAGACTCTTGATGAAACCTACGATATTGTTTTAAGATAACGAATTATGCATTAAGTACTGAGAGAACATTACAAATGTATGAAAATGGAATACGCTTAGCTGAATACTAAGCTAAAACAGGAATAAAACATGTTTTTGGGATGAAGTTACTACAGTAAATAGTAATTCTGAAAAGTACTTTGTAATAGCTCCATATGATGTGATTTTTTTGCTGCTATATTTTCTTGAGGAAGAAATTAAGCAGTTTATCAAAACTTTGAAATTATGTGTACAAACAAAGCTGTTTGATTACAGTTTAAAAGAGGCTTCTCCTGAAATCATATATGATAATGATCTAATTAAAATAGAAATTATATTCAAGCTAAAATAACTAAATACCAGATAGCAAACTTCTTCAAATGTCATGAGCAACATCACTCACCCTAAGGCATTTCACTTTCTAACAAATCTTTAATGCTATGATCCTATGTAGCAGTACACATAACTACTACTGGTAAGGTGTCTAGAGATATTTGAATCTTTCATTTCTTCGCTTTACATATACAGTACTTACAAAACTCTACACCAAATGTAAGCAGTCTGTTTATTGCAAAGCAACATCATATTGAAATCCAACTGTCATAAAGTCATAAGACATTTTGTAATGTTCACATAAATTGCATCAACATCCAGATACTGTATGCAAATCATTTCCTCACCCTACAACTGTAGTGATTTGACTAGTATAGTATGTTTTTGACAGGTGCTAAAGTAGCATACCTGTTTGTACTGGTTTTTCCTGCTACAAGCTCCTTTCTGTGACAAGAGATGGGCACTATTTTTGGAGAATTTGAATCCACACCGTATCAGATGGTTCCTTTGGGCCGCAGATTTCAGTGGATCAATCTCAAAAAAAGTGATTCGCGTTTTACTGATTTTTAATTATTATTACCAATACAGTCTGTGGATTCCGCAACCCGTGGATGGATTGATAAAATCCAATCCATGCATTGATTAATCCTTTGGTGGATTGTTAAGAATCTGCCAATGGATTGCTGAATCCGCATATTGGATTCTACAAATCCATCCACAGGTTGTATCCAATGGCGGTTTTTGTTGAATCCATGTGGATTAAAACCGGCCAAATCCGTTTGCGGATTTTACACCGCGAAACAGATTTTTGGGGGTAATATCAGCAAAAATCCGGGAAACTTATTTCAACAGATTTGCCGATCTCCAGCTGTGATCACTAGCCAATTAGAACATTCGGCTCACTAGTGTGGCTCACTACACAGCCAGCCTATCAATGTCAGTGAAGGTTGTGATTGGATTCCGTTGTTGCACATAGCGTGCAGCAGCGGAAAATTTGATCAGTCTCTAAAACCTCCAAGAGTGCAGGGGTGTGCTCAGCATATGGGTTCTCATCTGCAAGGGCCTTCTCAGTTGGCTCAGCGTGTAGTTGCGTGGAGCTGCTCCTGTAAAATTGAGGTATGCAGTGACTGCCAAATGTGAGTTTTTTTATTGTAGGGATGTCGGGGTATTATATTAGTAGGGTTAGGGTATATGAGAAGTGTAGGTTATTTGAGGAGGTGAGTTTAGGAAATGGAAAACAGTGTCTGGAATGGGGTAAAATACCCAGGGTAGCACCCAAAGGTGCATGAAAAAAAAGAGGCATGTTGTCATTGAAGGCATATAGTTCATATGCAGGTGGAGAGGTCTCACAACCTCAGCTGTTCAATAATGCAATATATATGGCGTTAGTCCAGAGTAAGATGAAAAAACCAATGTAGTTATACAAAGTTCAGCCTAGTAGGGGCAAGTTGTCAGATGCCAGGTTTCAAACAAGCTGAAGACCTGGGGCGATGCATCATTAGATGGTAAGCAGTGCATAGAGCATGTTGATACATAGAAAGGCTGCAGGTGTGTGATACTGCTCCTAGGAAGCTACACTACAGGTGGTGAGTTCACAAACATCCATGATTGTAGAGTAGTATGTGGCATCACGGTTACAATGGGTAAAATAATTCAAGTGCAACTAATAAGGTGGACATCGCTCTGCAGGAGTAAGATCATTAAAGCAGGCACATCCTCTGTTGCAGGAAAATCTGTTAACATCTTGTTCAGTGCTAACAGGGATTTTCAAAGCTCCCTAGTGAATTGTTAAGTGACGTCTTAATGCTAAGACGTCCTGCCCTTAACGTTACTGGACACTAGTGCTAATGATATGCAAAAAAAGGTGTGGATCACCTCAACGCATATCTAAAGCAGTCCGGCAAAGTTAACTGACAAACAAGTTAAAGTTAAAGTTAAAAGGCAAACAAGATCTTATCTTGTATGAAACAGCAATAGATGTAAGTAAACATAATTATGCCCCTTTGTAAAGCATTAGTAAGACCACACCTTGAGTATGGAGTACAATTTTGAGCATCACTCCTTAGCAAAGACATTATGGAACTAGAGAAAGTGCATAGAAGAGCCACCACATTAATACAGGAGATGGATAACCTGATTTATGAGAGGCTAGCTAAATTAGATTTGTTTACATTAGAAAAGTGGCGTCTTAGAGGGGATATGATAACTGTATACAAATATATTCAGGGACAATACAAGGAGCTTTCAAAAGAACTATCATCCCAAGGGAAGTACAGTATAAATGACACAGGGTCATCCTTTAAGGTTAGCTACCACATTACACAAAGCAGAAAAAGTGCAGGTTCTCCCTGTTACTTAGTTTAGTGCAGGGGTGGGCAACCTATTTTTCAATGTAGCCACAGGTGTGGCGAATTAGAAGTCAAAATAGCCACACCATGGAAAAATTT
>WSYH01005457.1:0-44421 GCA_036426205.1 Ascaphus truei
TAATCACGGAAAACTGTCAAGTCTGCTAATAAATTAATTATAAAAAACAAATCATAACCTAATTCCTTTAAACCAAAAATCCTCCATAAAACGTATATAACACTATTACTTAAATGTTTCCATAAAGAGTCCGCAGTAACTTCCTATGTTTAAAAAAAAAAAAAAAAAATAGAATTTTGAAATGCAGTAAAGACAAAAATAGTAGATGATGTAATAAACAGTTCACATTAAAGGAACATAGAAAAACCCAAATAGTCATTGAGACCATTTGGGAGCATTGAACCTAGCATAACAATCCACCTGCATTCGTGTTGTAAGAGTGTTCTCTCCAAATCTCCCCCGCGTATTCCCAGGGATACACGCTCTATTGCAAATGCAGAGAGAAGCGAATTGTCTGCGTTATGTTCCTGCAAAAAGTGTTTAGCTACCATTGTAATTTTTTTAAGGGATTCTAGGTCCCTATGAGCTGTCTTGATGTTCCTACTATGTTCCATTATCCTAAAGCGCACCTCCCTAGTTGTCATACCTACATATATCTTATTACAGGGACATGTAAGGCAGTAGATTACTCCTTTTGATCGACAATTCAGAAATTGCTTTATTGTAAACTCCTTTGTGCCCTTGCTATCCTTAAAGGTAGATGTGGGTTTTGTATACTTACAGGCAGGACAGTTTATTACATCATCTACTATTTTTGTCTTTACTGCATTTCAATATTCTATTTTTTTTTTTTTTTTTAAACATAGGAAGTTACTGCGGACTCTTTATGGAAACATTTAAGTAATAGTGTTATATACGTTTTATGGAGGATTTTTGGTTTAAAGGAATTAGGTTATGATTTGTTTTTTATAATTAATTTATTAGCAGACTTGACAGTTTTCCGTGATTACCGTCCTCCTTTTATTATATTGGTGGATATCTTGGTATATTAACACTTTCTTTTATTTCTCTGTTTCCCAATCACAGTATCATTGATGTGTTTTGAGCAAGCTGCGGGATGTTCTGTAAACTTTGCTTTAACCTTCGTTTTCTTTTCTCTCGTCATCATAGATCAGCCTTTATCCCCTATATGCAGGCTATCTCTGTACTTGCTTGAGATGTTACCCTATTGTCCAGATGTTATACCATTCCCCCCATGTGTATGGGTATCCACCTACAAAAAGACCAGGATCCCAACTAATCAGAGAGGATATTTTTAAGGATGAAATTCCTACCAAAGATGCACCAAACAAATGCCTTAATGGGTGACTGCTGCACTGTGAATCAAAGGTGTTATGAATCTACAAAGGACGCTTCCACTGCCATCTAAAGTGGTTAAATCTTCTTGCTGTGACACTTTGAACAAGGTGTCTGGGCACCTTAACATGTGCTGCCCATGCGCAAGAACTTGCCCCTATGCTATTGTTCAATGAGGAATAGAACTCCTCTGAGGGCTACCTTACCCTTTCAAAAATGGCCGCCGTAACAGAGCAATTTACACTGCACATGTGCGGGATGCAAGGGATAAGTCTCGTGAGACTGTTCACTCATGATGATGATGTCACTAATGGCAAAATCCTATGACCACAACAAAGATGGCGGGCGCAACAGCTATACTACAAGTGCCCATGTGTGGAGCTTGGTGCACAACTCTCGCGAGAGTTTGATAGGACACCTCGCTTCAGGAAGTGGATACTGGGATTACCCCAGCACTAATACACCTTTCAATACAGCTGCCGGAACACCGCTGACACTAATTAGGAGCTTGTATCAAGTAATGAAATTGATTATATGTGCTTCATGTGTTTTTTGGCGCGAATTTTGCAATTGTCTGCTTACTATTTAAATGCCCCTGCCACATAGCCTTAGTACCACTCGTGAGGAAGGCTCAGTTGCCGAAACGCGTTAGTGGGCTAATTTTAATTCTTGCTGCTGTTGATCCTGCCTGCCTTTGCCCTATTTTGGACAACCAACTAAGTCCTATATTTTTGGACTTTTCCAGTGGACAGTGCTGTGCTGATCTTTGTATGCAGTATCTTTACATCAAGGAGCTGAGTATCTTGGGTTATTATATCCCTCCCTGTTTTTGTTTCCCATCTGCTTTGATATATGTATTTGGGTCACTAAATATACATACCTTTATGTCTCCTTTGCCCTAGCATTACCTGAGTTGCAATAGGTTTACACCTTGCTAGTGATATTTTTTACTGCTATCAGTATAACACTTATGTTATTTTCTGTAAGAATTTTATCATGCTTATATGTGTAGACCTGTGATGCTCTATGGTTCCTTATACATGTGGTGACCGGCCGGTCCATATTGCCTTATTGTGGGAACTTCTGTTCCCACAGTAAGCTAGTTTCATAAGGGCATTATATCTTTTTGGGTCCATTATTATATGTTGCATTCTATGTTTTTTTTGTTTTTCTTTGTCCATTGGTTTTTTCATTATTCATTAGTCAGGCAGGCTCTCCA
Organism: Ascaphus truei; assembly: GCA_036426205.1. NCBI lineage: Eukaryota > Metazoa > Chordata > Amphibia > Anura > Ascaphidae > Ascaphus > Ascaphus truei. The sequence goes on from WSYH01005457.1 coordinate 2,456, forward strand.
GTTAGTTGTTTGTATGTCTGTTATTTTTTTCTAATTTAATTAAAGTACCCCTTTTATTCTTTGCAAACATTTGTCTGAGTGCTACCTTAGAGGTTTTATTTTTTGTGTTTCCATATCTATCTCCTTCCTCTAGCACCACCTACAGCTTATATCTTTGTTATAACTATTTCAGATATATTTTTCTGACTTAGGTAGGTTTAGACTTTGCTTTATTTATTGGTAGTGATGCGGTATTCGCCTCTTTGTGTATACTATATATATATATATATATATATAACTGCAGACATATATGAATATGAATATACATGTACATATATATAGAACCTCCGTTTGAGGAGCTACAACAATACTAATAAGCGGTCCCCAGCACAGGGAGGCGCAGTGTGCTCTATAATTTAATTGTTCATGTGTGTAGCGTCTTTGGGGACTCTTGCACAGCAAGGGACCACCTTTCCCTCCAGAGGAGCTACAGCAAGTGAAAATGGCGGTTCCCGCCAAAATCGGGAGGACCGAGTGGAGGAGTTTGCAAGATGCAAGCTTCTTTTGCAAAAATTGGGCTTGGTTCAGCGCGAAAGCTGAAGCCGCACCCATCTGCTATGAGTGGCTTGGCACGAAAGAGAAGCCGCACCCATCCATAGTGTGCATGTACTCCTGGATCCACCAGGGGGAGGAAGCACTATGCTAATGATCAAGTGAGTGTCAACACTGGCAAAGCAGGAGTTAATCGCCACTATTCCCGCACAACATCTCTAGCATGGCCAAGTGCATTGTATCCCACTATCGACTATCAGGAGGCTTCCTGGTAGTGCAAGTGAAAGGGGAGTTTCCTGCACTGTATCTGCCCCTGCTGCGATTTCTTGGGCGGAGAGGTGAGCTTAACATCCAGATGCCAGCAGTGTGGGACTCCCCACCTAAAACCCAAGGTGTTGCTACCACCCCTGCCGGACTAGAGGGAGGACGCGGCCGACATATAGAGGTGTGTGGACTGGACCGCAACATCGGGAGCGGATGCTCACAGGGACTCGTGTGTTCCTGTTCCAGACAATGAAAAAGAAGTACCTGGTGAGATGACCACCTGGGAGGAAGCGGAGGCACTTTTTCTGGTAGTGCAGGAGCGGGACCCCTGCCTGCAAGCCGCCGCCAGCGATAGCGAGGTGACCCGGTCCTCTTCCCTAGCGAGCGTGTCCACCACTACGTCGAAAGAAAGTAAAGGCGGCGCTCCATTGGGATGCTCCAGCCAGAGTGTCACTCAAGTGCTGCTGCTGTATAGATGCCAACCCCCAAGATTGCCTCTACGCAGTCTTACTAATTAGGTGACCAAAACAGTATGTAGACTATAGCTTATGTAGACCTATAGCTATTTTGCATCAGAGTACTCAGGGGACAAAGGGAGATAACATGTTGTATTCCTTTCCATGATTCCACTAAGCTGGTATGAGAAATTATTAATGCAACATCTGAAGTTATTAGTCTTTTATTATTTAAATAAATATCTAAATTAGATATTTTAGCCAAATTCATGTGTGAACAGTTTTGCTTATTTAGAGTCTATATTACCACAAAAAGTACAGTATGCAAACCTATTCAGATCTAGTTTCAGTGTAAATAGGGGACACAGAGAGACTAATACAGTATTTCATTTTTCTTTTTTATGAATTAATTTACTTTATTAGTGATATCTGGGATAATGTTAAAACCAAATATGTAGATTTATTTTTTTATTTATAGTACAACATCATATATTGGTCACATAATATGCAATCCACCTGAAACAGATACCAATTAAAAGTTTAACTTGAGCTGAAAAGAACGCTATATAGCTTTCATACCTATATACCATTTTGAAATATTTTTTGGCCTGGCAGGTGTCAATCACCCCAGGCAGAAAAGGTTAATGAATAGCCACCTATTTTGTAAATGAGAGATATATTGCACAAGGCAAACAAGGCAAGCCAAAGCACAATATTACTCTGACAATCTCCACCAAAATACAACAAACCCAGCTAACTTCTGGAAGGTTATCAACAACATATTCCAGCCTCCTAACCATCAACAACCAAGTAATATCACTAAGGGGGATATTACTCTGACAGACCCCACTGACATTGCAAATGCATTCAATGATTGCTTTGTGGGGTGCGCCACTAACTTATTAGCAAAACGCAGCCCAAACCACAAACATGAATCTCATCCTGGGAGTACCCCTATAGTCCCACCCCCTCCCAACACTGCCCACAATTTTCAATTTGGCCCAGTATCTGTAGAGGAGATTATACAAGCGCTCCTCAAACTAAAACTAAGCAGCCAATGTGGACCTGGCTTACTACAATCTAGGTTCCTACGACTTGGTGCCCCAGCCATTGCCAAACCAATTGCGTCCATAGTCAACTCTATCCTGTCTGCAGGCCATATCCCTAAGACCTGGAAAACTGCCAGAGTTGTCCCAATCTTCAAAAGTGGGGACAAAAACACTGTCTCAAACTACAGGCCAATCTCACTTCTCCCAATTCTATCCAAAGTCATGGAAAAATGTGCCCACTCTCAATTAAGCGATTTCTATACCAAGACAAATTTCCCTAGCCAATTCCAATCTGGGTTTCGTCCCAAACACTGCACCGTAACTACCCTGCTAAAAGTTTGCAATGAAATCCTGTGTGGAATGGAACGGGGTCAACTCACTGGTGCAGTATTCCTAGATTTTGCAAAGGCTTTTGAGACAGTTGATCATGCTATCCTGCTCAACAAACTCCAGAGCTCTGGAATAGGGAAGCTTACTTTAAACTGGTTTCTGTCCTACATATCAGGAAGATCCCAACATGTGTCCATCTCAGGCTCTAACTCCAACCCCCTGGATATCACCTGTGGTGACCTTCAACACATACTTCAGTCTGACTTTTTGAGACTCGAAAACTGGACTTCCCAAAACAAACTGTTTTTAAACACTGACAAGACTGTAACAATGGTATTCGGGACCAAGACTACATTTTTAAAGCTTCCAGTGACTGAGCTCCTGATTAGAACCAACGCTAACACCACCCTAACACCTGTCACTAGTTTTAAATACCTGGGCTTATGGTTTGACTCCCACTTAACATTCGGGATGCACATTGATATCCTGACAACCAAGACCTATGCCAAACTAGGGCACTTTACAGGAACAAATCCTCCCTAAGTCTCCTGGTCAGAAAGCGTATCGCACAGCAGATGCTAATGCCAATTATTGACTATGGAGACATAGTATATGGCTCGGCACCTCAAACCCACCTTAGCAAACTTGACACCCTCTACAATTCAATTTGTCGTTTTGTTCTCCAATGCAACTACAACACACATCACTGCGATATGCTCAAAGAACTAGATTGGTCATCACTTGAGTCTAGGCGCAAAGTTCAAATTTCCTGTCTTGCCTTTAAATTTTTCATGGGCAAGCTACCCAGCTATCTGAACAAGCTCCTCACCCCTACCACATGCAGCACTTATCACCTGAGATCAGACTCCAAAAGACTGTTCATGGTCCCAAGGCTCAACAAAGTATCCGGACGTTCCTCCTTCTCCTACCGTGCACCCCAAAACTGGAACAACCTACCAGAGACTCACATCCACCACCAGTTTAAGTTCTTTCAAATCTAAGGCTGTCTCACATTTTAATCTGGTCTGTAACTGTTTCATACGCCCATAATATATATTTTCTTTAACTGTGCACGCAATGTCTTGTATATAATGTATACCCTGTTCATTTATGTAACTGTATTTGTAACCATGTATTATTTGTTTTTCTCTGTGCCCAGGACATACTTGAAAACGAAAGGTAACTCTCAATGTATTACTTCCTTGTAAAATATTTTATAAATAAATAATAAATAAAATACTGGGAGATACAGTATGACAGAAATAGATGAAAGTCAATATGGCCGTATGTCATAAGACATCTTTTGGAGATAAAATACACCTTATGGCCAATGCGTTTGAAGTGTCACTCAGGTGTTTTCCAGATCCGGAAAGTATTTTATGGAGTAGTGCCACTAAGTAAATGTGGCCAACAGTATTTGCCAGCAAGTGTGTACAACAGGGAGACTGGAGAACATATGAGAGTACCCATGGGTTAGGAAGAGATCCTTGAGATTGTGTGTACGAAAGAGGAATATTGTACGGTAAGTTTGTGTAAGATGAGGAAAATATGATGGACAGACAATAATTTGCCTAAACAAATGCAGCTGTGGGCTTACTTTTTACTCCGTTTCTACAGTATGACTGTGCAAAAACTGGAAGGTCTAACATCTTAGTTTAAAGCAGCAGGCTTTAACCCGTTTGTGCCCCACCCGCACAATAATTCGCAACAGATGGAAATGGAGAGGGGCCTGTGAAGCAGAACCAAGCGGTTGTAAACTGTGGAAGCCCATCGGTTCTCACAAAATGTACCTTTTAGTTTGCAGGTAGAATCACAAAATCAAGATGTTATCGAATAGAAAGCCTGGCATAATCTTGCAGCTTCTTACTGATTTGAAGAGCTGAGGATGACCCTCAACTATTTTGTTTTCTTAATAGGAAACAATGCCACATAAAAAAAAAATATTTCTCAGGAACCGGGATCCTTGGGGGTTGGGAAAATCAGAGTTCATTTATCAAGCCCTCCGTTTCCTCAAAAATTGCTGGTTTTAATGGGCATTCCCTCCTAGTGCAAAGGTGGACTGGTAACACTGGTATTTGTAATAGGTTAAATGTAGCTGACTGGAGCCTTTAAAATAAAGAAAATCAGACAAGTTTGGTATAAATAATGTTTAAAACAATTTTAAATATTTAACATTTGTTTGGTAAAGAAATGAAGTGGATTAGTGTTTAAAATCTTTATATAATGTATTTTGTTTGCAATGCTGTTTGCCAGTTCTCAAAGCCATGCAGTGAGTAAGTTGTTCTTTTTGCTAATTATGATGCTATCATTAGTGAAACGGATAAACATACTGTAGTAGCTCATGCCTGAATTCAGTTTATCTAGAGAAATGCAAAACATATTGGTTTTTGAAAAGATACAAATAAGTAAATCCTTTCTAAGGAAACCAATTACACAAAGTAATTTAAAAAAATAAATTGTCCAACTATTTTGAACTGTCCCATTAATAATCAGACAAGATTTATTCTTTAAAGCCTCACATCAAGCTATCTTTTCAGTGAATGCTAGGAAAATTATGTCAGTGACAGAAAATACCCCAGACAAAATCAATTCTGATGAAAACGCAAATCAATAAGAATGCTGATATTTAATATTGAGTGTAGACTGCAAATAATAAAATAGTAGGAGTATCCTCTGCCCTGTTAACAAAGCAGTGAACTTTCCATAATGGTTCTCCCATTCTAACTTCCACACACACAAAAATAACCATTTAGTGAAATACTAAAAAATAGCTTAGGCCAGATGTTAATTTCCGTAATTAAGAAGTACTGCCAAACCCATGTTTCTCCCTACTTCTACTGCCATACAGTAATTTAACAATTATTGTTTACTGATATTTCACATTAAAACATAGAAAAAACCCAACTACAATTTGCATAAAACATCTAGTAGCAATCTATGTCATTTTGGACCAGATATAGCTTTCTTAAGAATAATCTGCAAGCTTTACATATGTTTAAAATGTGTTATTTAAGTAAATTATAGTATTAATTTATCCATTGTAAAAATTATGAACAAATGGTGATCAATGTTGACAGTATGACCGGAGTAGGGTTTAGTGTAGAGATACAGAGGAAAGAGAGCTTAGAGCTGTAAGATTCTGTGTAGCCTATTGTAAAACATTTCACAAATATTTACACATCTACAGAGCACATTTATGCAATTAATATAGTGGCTGCAAAACACCAGCTGTGAAGCTGTGATGTCGTATAAAAAATGATACACAGTTAGCTCTTGGGCTCACTGAATTTAACGTGAGTCCAATTAATTAAAAAAAAATGCACACATTACAAAAGAAAATAACGTGACAACCTTGGGTGCCATCCAGTGAACTGCTCATGATGCACTGCTGTTAATAATACTGTCCTATACTATGTATAACAGGATCATAAAATGCTGCAGTTTTTGCTCTTTCATGTATTGCAGGGCAATTTGTGTTTCATCAAAATGGTCATACAGTAGGTGTTATTTTCTTGTTATGGAGTGTTATTGAAGTTCTGAGCTAATGGACTAATAATGTAACTCTTTCTAAGAGTTATGTATTAAAATGTAGGTGTATAGTATTTAAAATGTATAGTACAATTCCAAAGTGCGGGGAAACAGTTTCAGGTGAGGAGAATCCGGCTTGTGCAGCCAACACAACATAGGCAAACAAATTCTTCAAAGTGCAGGTCTCCTCTAAGACAGAGATACAAAGTAGATCTCTACTCAAAAGTTCATAATGCAATTCTCCATTTAATGTGACAACAATGTTTCAGGTCCCATATAGACCTTTCATCAGAGTCCATATGGGACCTGAAACTTTGTCTTTCCACTGGTCTTTGCTGTCACATTGAATGGAAAATTGCATTTTGAACTTTTGAGTAGAGATCTACTTTGTATCTCTTTCTTAGAGGAGACCTGTACTTTGAAGAAATGGTTTAGTATTTAAAATGAACAATTAAACAAAACAGATTCAGTTATAAAGACAAAATGAATAAAAGCAGTGTAGGTCATTTATTTGTAACCCAAATATATTTTAGTTCTAATATACTGTATACGATGCATCCCCTCATGTCTCCAAAATATCCATAAAATTGTTCCATTGTGACTGTCAATATATTTGAAAAAGAAGCCTCACTCCGGGTGCATAAACTCTGTAGCCTAGCAAACTCCTCAGTATATGTTCAAGCACGGATCACTATCTACATTAGTATGCTACGGTATATACTTTATTAATAGCCAAACTCTACCGTTTATAACACCTCTGGAACAAACAATAGCTAATGATTAAATAGTTGTATAGCTGGATATAGTTATCTGACTGTAATTGAACCCTAGGATACTCATCAATGAGTTCATATTTCCATACTAACATACTGTATTTGGAAAATGTAAGCTGTATGAATGAGACATTGTTGGACTTTGGACTGTAGAACCCCCATAACAGAGACTGGGTATAACCTGGTGTGTTGCATTCCTGCACAAAATGGGTTATTGTTCAGTATGAGGCTAAACCATAGCAGACAGAGGTGAAGAAGGCTGTAAGGATAAAGACATAATGAAAGTATATCTCCAGAGAAGCAAACATTATCTCTCAACTGTTCCACCTCAGACACCACATACATGATTTAGTTACTAGCTGTAGACACTGGAGAATGGACTTCCCTCCTACATGTTATCCCAAAGGAATGCAGAAGATAAAGAATGTATGGGAAATTAATCACATAAGATAAAGATAGGGCTGGGAAATGCCCATGAGCAAAATGATATGAGAATTAAATAATGATAATGTTTTTGTTTTTAACAAGTATATATACTTTTGCCTAGGGAAAGCTTATTTGTCTAGACCAGGGGTGTGCAAACTTCCTGAGCTGCACCCCCTGCCTGGCAGCTGCAGTGTTCGCCCCCCCCCCCCCTCCAAGGCCCCGGCATTAAATGACGCCGCAGATCATGTGACATCACGTGACAGCGACACGTCACTGAGGAGCCAGCAGAAAGCAGGTAAAGGATTTACAGAGGCCTCACGCCTCCCCCGGCATTTAATTTAAACGCCTTGGGGAAGAGGGCGGGTCCTCTGTAACCGCTGCGCCCCCCTAGAAATTGTTGCGCCCCCCAGTTTGCGCACCCCTGGGCTAGACCACCGTGCTTGTGGTCACACTGAGGCAACACTGTACTATTTATCCTAATTGTTTGCTGTGCTATTAAACACAAACTACTTTAAGAAACGCCTTTGTGTCAGACTCCACTTCCTGCAGACATCTACAAATAACACTTTCACTAAAGGAACAGGCAGAAACTGCAACAAACTGCTGGCTGGTTTTTGGTTGCAATAATCTTAAGTGTTTTGGTTTTGTATATGGTTTTGGTATTAAAGGTTCTGGTAGGTTCTGGTTTTGTCCATCTCTATTAAATAGTACAGTAAATTGAATCTATCTGTGCCTTTACAAGAAAGTGTAAGCAACAACAAACAAATTGAATGAATTATATTGTACACTACGATAAATAATGTTGCATATTAATATGGTAACAGCCATACCCTTTAGTGAAATGCTAAGATAATGTAAATTATTTCTTTAAAACTGTGCATACTGTAACTGTATAAGCGTGTTATGTAAACACAAACATTACATTACACTTTATATTATTGGAATTAAATAAAGAACCTACCTAACAATGATCAAAATGTAATTGGTGTATTATCAGATGACTATTACCTTTTTTTTTTTTACAAAACTATATTTTTACAAAGAAAAGAGAGAATTAGCAATCTCTCCTATTCATACTGTGTAGCACAAAAATGCATTCATATTTTAGCAATGCAGGCCACTAGTTTTGCTTCTTCAGTTAATAGAATAAAGTGGTCATCTGACACAGTAGCACTGAATTTTGCTATCATAAAAGACAAAGGGTTGTTGGCTATAAATAATTCCTTATTATTCAGTTTCTGTATAGTCTGATACACACACACAAACACACACACATATTTTAAGTTATGGTTGGTGAAAAAGGCGACAAGAAACCTCCACCGTATAGCATATATATAAAGAAACAGAAACGCAAGCTCCATAGTTTAATACTGTATGAGCTATTTTAATGTTACAAAAATAAAAAAGTTTCTCTCTGACTTGCACTCACAAGAGGATTTGATTAAAACAGCATTTGTGAGATAAATCTCAATTGTAGTTACGTCACCATAAAGATGAACAGCAGTCCCAATCACCAGTGGAGTAAGGATCCCCAATCAGATAGATGTTAGAGGAGGAGGTGCACATCAAAAGGTCATCTATGTAGCGGCCAAAGTATACCAGGCACGCGGCTGGGTGCAGGCCTGGTATACTTTTGATCGTCTGGGATGGTGATATTGACGTCCTCGAGCAGATTCTGGTTGGGTTCAATGATAATGATATGGGATTTAGGTTCACACACCAGATTAGTAAAGATCAGATTGTATTTCTGGACCTCTTGCTCACAATAGATGACGATAACCTTATTCAAACAAGGGTTCATTTTAAGGAAGTAGCTGTCAATGGATACATTCATGCGGCAAGTAGTCATCATCCTAAATGGCTACAAAAAAATTCCCCTCAGTCAATTTAACAGACTGAGACCCAATTGTTCGTCTGATATTGTTTTTGACGAACAATCCAAACAGCTTGTGGGCAATTTTGTCCAGAAGGGATATGATCTTGTCCACAAGTAAAACCTATTGAGAGGTCAGTGCTATTGGATAAATAAAAAAAAAAAATACAATATGGGTAAAAAAGAAGCACCTAAGAGTATTCAAGCAAACAATTCTAAATGTATTAAAAGATATAGTAGCCAATCAAATAAAGTGGTACAGGTACTAACTAAACATTGGAATGTGCTCTTCTGTGATCAGCATTTGAAAAACCAGTTAACAAAATCTGCCCAAGTCGTTTTCCGAAAAGGGAAAAACATTAAAAAAATACACTAGCACAGAGCAGACTGAAACAACTGGATACCCCATGGCTTAAATACAAAATGCCCAAGGGACATTTTCGCTGTGGTAGAACAAGATGTTTAATGTGTAGGCATATTGTGTTGGGTAATTCTTTTACCTCACATACAAATAGCTCCATACACAATATTAATAGTCACATTAATTGCACATTTATTGCCTCACTACACATGTAATATATGCTCTCTCATGTCCTTGCCATATACAGTACATAGGACGTACTAAGCGACCTTTTAATGTTAGGTTCTTGGAACATCGTAGAGCAATCACCAAGGGAGTGCTTACACACAGTGTCCCGAGGCACTTTGCCCAGATTCAGTCTAAAGATCCATCTGGACTTCAGAGTTATAGGCCTTGATGCCTTGATGCCTTGATTAATGCTTCAAAACTAGGAGGAGATATGTTTAAGGCACTGTGTGTACGTGAATCCTTTTGGATTTACACCCTTGGAACACTGGCTCCACGTGGTTCAAATGAATGCATAGACACTAGCATCTTGGTCTAAGGCTTTGCCTATAGTGCCGCCGATGGCGACGGCGATACGATGGGTGACGTCACCCGTCGCCACCGGCGAAAGTTATCTTTCGCCGGTCGGCCGCATCGTGGGATTCCCGCAATTTGATTTGTTCAAGGGCCGTCACGTGACGCGACGGCCCTTGAAAAATCAAATTCTGCTGGCGGCGGGTTTTCGCGACAGCGACGTCGCTTGTTCCTGTCGCGTGCACTATAAGCGCACGCGGCGGCGGCAATGCGTTTGTTTTCGGGCGAATTCACGTCGCCGGCACTATAAGCACGTCCTTATGCATCCATTTACAATAGATCCACTTTCTGTTCATCTGTTCTCTTCACTACTGTTCTATTATTCCCCTCCCCCCCCTTCCCCCCTTGTCCTTTGGTCTAAGTTCATTCTTAAATTTCAATTTATATTAACACTAGTTAATTGATTGCTACATTATGTATCATATGTGTGTTATCAATCTATTCATTTAGAACATTAGTATCTATTCTATTTCTTGTTGACAGTGCTTTAATCCCCTGATGTCCAGGTTTTGTCAGGTTTCTTTTGACATTTTTTTATATATGCATATTTTATTATCTAATTGATCATGTTTTGATAGTTATATTCCTCTATGATTAATTATAGGCACATCAATTTATTGGGAGCTTACATAAGGTGTATATTTGTTTACATGAGTGTATACACACACACATATATATAATATATTGTAAGCTCCACGGGGCAGGGACCTGTGCCTGCAAAATGTCCCTGTAAAGCGCTGCGTATAACTAGCAGCACTATACAAGAACATGCTATTATTAATATATAAAAAAAAAATTTCAACCTGGCAATGTTATTTGCTCAGTGGTAGCACTCATCTTTTACTCTATGTAATTTTTGCATTTTTATTATGCAATTTATGTCCCCATCTGTGTCTATTTATGTTTTTAACGTAGCCCACCACACTAGCGACAAGCGCTCTGTTGCAAGGCTAGGACTTGGTGCACACTATGCATGCCGAGTATATCATTAATTTCACCGGTAATGTTTACTGGCTGCCTAGCAATAGCAGCTATTTAAGTGCGTTCTTGCTCCTGGTTGGTTTCCTCTGAAGAAGTCATCACGGCCCGCTCACAAACCCATGAGGAGATCTCGGCACACAAAACAACTGCAGCAACCCGGCGATTCCAGAATATACTCTCATGGCAGTGGGAGGCAAGGCATACCCCCCACTCCAACCCAGCACAGGCAGCGCATGGTGTGGAAGAGTCTAACCGAGAACGTACTGAGGTTCCCTGCGGATGAACTTCCAAAGTATCCCTTACTTACTCCACTGGCGATTGGGACTGCTGTTCATCTTTATGGTGACATCACTACAATTGACATTTATCTCACAAATGCTGTTTTAATCAAGTCCGAGAGTCTTTATTTATGTTTGTAACATTAAAATTAACTCATACAGTATTACGCTATGGAGTTTGCGCTTCTGTTCCTTTTATTCTTTTAGGTATTCTAATGTGGCAACATCATTTCTGAAGATCCGGATTCACTATCTTCATCTGGCATTGGACTTTACTTCTTTAATTTTCATCGATTGGTTTGAATTTTTGCTTATTGAACATTTAATAAGTAATTGGTTATGTTGATTCTATGTGTTTGGTTATAGGCTATTAGAGTAATAGGTTTCCCCAGTTGTCACATATACATAGTGTAACTTGTTCACACTTTACCATTGGGTCCAACAGTATATAGCTCTAATTTCCATACACACATTGGAGCAATCTATAGCACGCTACTTTATTGTTTTTTGTGTGTGTGTGTGTGTGTGTATATATATATATATATACACATATAGTGTGTGTGTGTGTGTGTGTGTGTGTGTGTGTGTGTGTGTACTGTAGTAGTGAATCTTTATTGCTTCGAGGTTTTATTCTAGTTATTTATTAAATTGTACTATTATGCTACTGAGACAAATTCCTCACATGAATTTCGTTAAATAAATTGAACCGTTTCCTCAGTAGACTCCACTAGATGGAGCCACGGGTTTGATAATTCCCTTTCAATACACAAAATGTAACAGGATATACTATAACTTCCAGATGTATCTCTACACATGAAAAAGTCATTAACATACTATCAAATCGTTTTCATTGTGTACGTGTTCAAAGCTCATCGTCTGCCTCAACCTGGAAATGAATTACATGAAAGTATTAGCAATGTACTTACCTAAGCAGAGCAGGAAAGAGCAGATTCACGGTATATCTCATGTGAAAAGTACTTAGCTGCACAGTTGACTAAGATTAATAAGACTTTTCTGGGCGTTTCGCCGTGCTGTAATCATTTCTCTTCTGAGAACAGCAGGCAGCTGAAGTCATCTCTATAACTTCGTCCTTTCGCTGTTGATTGCCCTCACATATTGTATAAGACCTCTTATGGATCTGTTATTAAGCCATGTACTATAAATGTTACTCCTTAGTAGATGTAATCAATACAAGAAAAAATGATTTTCAACACTATAGAAAAGAAATGTAGGGTGAGATCTCCAGTCTGCAAGAGATATCGATCTGGAAATCCCTCTCCTTCTGCAGCAGCCGTAGTAAACAGACTGTCTCCTTCCCTGACACCGCTTCTAAGGTGATCTTGCTTTTTCTACTGCCTGTCCCTTCTCTAAAACATCAGCAAAGGCGATCTGAGTTCAATGTACTCTACAGAGCCGGGGATGTAACGGGGTGTGGAGGGCAAAGCCAAGGAAGCGACATCAGAGAAAGGGAGAGGATTGTGGAGTGAGGCGCAGGGGGAAGCTTTCAGTACGAAGGGGATGTGGGTGGAGCAAGAGGACAGCTCTGCCTGCTCTCTCCTGGATCCTAGTGCTTCTCTCAAAAACATTATTCTCTACTGAACTGTATGCAAAATCAATCAAGGGGTTACATTGCCGTTTGGGTTAGTGCATTTGGAATCTCAATCAAAACGTACCGTAGAAAGTCATATGATGAATGCGTCCTTTATCACCTGTTAGTGGTCCAATCAATAGCTTGAATTTCATGAAGATACACCCTAGACCTAGAGTATGATGATTTTGTTTTATTGATGTAATGTGTGGTCAAATATAGTTTTTTGTCTAATATTCCACATATAGTCATATTTATTATATGAATAATTTAAGGCTGCTTCGTGAGATAAAATAATACTTTCTCCCCAGGTTATCAGTGACAGCATGATAGTGTACACACACGCAGCATATTGTATTGTATACTGTGGGGGTAGAATTGGGACAAGTGGGGGGGCGGAGGGAGAATGGGGGAGAGAGGATAGAGTAATAAAGGGGGGAAAGGGTAGAGTGAGAGGCATGTGAGATAGTGGGGAAATGAGAGAGGTGCAGAGAGGAGGACGGTGAGGGGGGAGAAATACATGGATTGAGGGAGAGTAATGAAGTGGGAGATTGGAGGTGGGAATGTAAGAGAAAGTGAGGGGGGCTCGCAAGTCTACAAAAAACACACAGACTTAACTTATTTTCAGCTGTCTCAGCAGTTGGAGGTTAGTAGCCCCTCCCTCCCAGGTTTTACACCCGCTCCTCCCCACTTCCCAAGTCACAAGGCCCTTTTCATTTTACTGGATATAGATCGAATGTTGGTCTTTCTCCCTCCTAATAGAGGCAAATGAGAATGTTAATCCTTATAGAGGTATATTAGTATTTTATCTGGTAGTGTTAGGACCTGTGAACTGGGTCTGCCTTGTCGTGACTCACAGGCTTACAATGCTTTGGCCAAAGGGTTAAACTAAATGACCCTTTTTCAAGAGAGTATTTTACTGTGTATTTTTGTCATATTGGATGTAGCATTGGGCTTCTCTGGGGCTTGCAAGTCTGCCAACACGGTGGGTCAGATGAAAACTCTAGTCCTGGGCCTCAGGGAAAGCTGTCAGGAGCCCTGGCCTCAGATGTAATCCTTATTGTGCACAAGTGTCTCTCCACGTGTTGTGTAAAGCTGTGATTGGGGTAGTATATATGTAGCACTGTTTCCCCCCCCCCCCCCCTTTGGGAGATTACACAGCCTATGCTACCTGGTGTGTAGTGCAATACCTGTTCGGGTCAGGAGAGCTGATCTGATCTGCGGTGTTATGGAGACCAGGACAGGCTTTTGATGTCATCTGTAGTTCTTCTCACTGGTGCTTGTGCCTCCAACAGTAGTGGGCTCCAAGGAGTTCGGAGGTCAACCCCCACTATTGCACTCTTTCTCCCCCTGCCCAAGGACTGATACTCAGACAGGGGTATATTAGAACAAGTGGATCATTATTTGGCAGTCACTGCAGGATGGTCTTACAGCGGTTCAAGTGTTCCAACCTCTGGATGGTGCTTGACTCTGATAGCATAGGGCCATCTTCCTGAGTCAGATGTCCCCCCCAGCTCAGAAGCTGGGAGTGAGCATGATCATCCTGCCATAGGAGAGACTCACACTCTTTGCTTCCTCTCTCCACCAGAGCAGGACCAAGACTGAAATAAGTTTTGGCTCTACCTCTTCCTCAGGAAGCAGGGGCGGGCTCATGGTCTGTACCTATCCCTGATAGGCCGCACACAGGCCATGAGTCATCACCGCACACCTGTCCATCAAAGAGGAGCACAAGGGGGGCCAAAATCCCACAGATTTAACCTATTACTCCTGCAGCTAACAGGACTTACATAACAGGGATAATGGGGAAAGAAAGGTATAATAGGACATACCCTGTTACACTCTGTCCTGGGTGAAAATCCCAACAGCCTCGCTTGGGGCCAAATTTGTTGCAACATCCGTCAGTCAAGAACCTGCAAGATACAAAAAACAGGTTACACATAAGAGGGTACACATAACCATATACAATCAGAAACTATATCACCCACTGGTGACAGCGACAACATTTACTTGCGCTTTTAACATAAAGAGCAGGGGAAGTGCTACTTATAGAACTTGGGAACAGTGACAGTTACCAAGACATAGGCAGTGTCATGTACAGGTGTGGCATGGGCAGGGCAGGGCAGGGCTGGTGGAGGGGACCTAACCAAGTCCATGGCCTGTCCATATAAAACTGGTTTATCATGACCTCGTGGAAGTAACGGCAGGGGGGCTTCTGGAACAAGATGACCCCAGCCGTGGCCCCGAGCCACAAATCGGGGAGCATTAGGCGACCAGAGTCCCATAATTGCCACCGTTGGAGCCGACGGAAGCTCAGTAGAAGCACTTGGTTCCTCGGGTGCCATCTTAGTGACATCACATGGCTGTGCGGGTCTCGCGAGACCACCGGAGCAGCTTAAGCCCGGCGCCAGTGATGACGTCACTTCCGGTGAAATCGGAAGTTGGTCACCAAGCTGCACACCGGACAAGGCCGCACCCGGCACCTCATCTGAGTACGCCGCTACCGGACCCTGTAAGACAGAAGGAGCGGGAACCTCACCAGTGATCAGGTAGGCGATGTCCCCGGATTCCTCCGCAGGCAGGTCTGGAACAGCGGCGATGTCATCTGGGGTCGTGGAACCTACGCAGCCCTGGGGATGAATGCAGTTGAGCTGGAACTCCGCTCCGGACGGCAGGTAAGATGTGGGCTTTTCTCCACAGGTTCCGCCCAGTTGGGGTCATCTAGAACAGCCACTGGTGGGGACACCTCCGCCAGGACACGATGCTAGGGTGAGTCTATCACCCGGAAGACCAGACATATTGAGCTACTGTGCTCTGCGGTCACCTGGGGACTCACACTCTTACACCCCTGGGGCAGTCCACTCACCCTCCGCAGACACGGATTCCAGTTCTGGACTGTCAGCACCATCACAGCAGGCTGGAACGGCAGTTGTAGGGCACATGGACCTACAGCAGGGTCTGCGGGGGTAGCATTAAGTGGCACCGGACCACTGGTACCTCCGGACATATCCATAAGGGCACACGGGCCCACAGCATCCGTGGTAGTGTAGTTAGGCAGAGCCATTCCAGTTGGTGTGTGGGCTCTAGATATAGGCACGCTTGCCTCATCAGACACTCACTGTTGCTCAGCTTGAACAGAATGAAACACACACAGCAGCACTCCTGACTCCTCCCAGCATGGAACAGTCTCTGGTTGGCTGGACGTGGGTGGTTACCTCCTCCCGTGGGTGGAATCAAAGGCCGGGCTGTTTGGATTGAAGGCTGAACTGACTCAGGATGAGCCAGTCACTTTGGTGGGCAGTGCCAGGCTTTTGGCGCCGAAAGGATGCAACTTGAGGTTGCAAACTTTTGGAAATCTGGAACTGAAGCCCATGCGGTCTGCTGCTTCTTGGAGGGAGCGCCATTTTGTAGCACAGAACACACGCACAGACTAACACGCGGTGACAGATGTTTTAGATCTCCTCCAGCACTAACTTTAGGATACACAGGGGTCCCTGGTTGCACCATCAGGGCCCATTTCCTTGCCTTTCTCCTTTAAGGCACTCTCAGAAGGCCAGGAGTCTGCCAGGTGCCCAATCTCTGCATACACTGCACAGCTTGCCCCTTACATCAGATTTTCAATTGAGGTAACCACTTTCCCAGAATAATTTTCCTACTTGGAGCCCCCAATATAGAACATAACTTGGAGAACAATAAAATGGGGGTTCACACTACACGGGGAGAGGGGGGAGTCTCAGCCCGGTATGACTCCACAGGACAGTACATTTGTGCCATTTGTAGAACCATCCTGTTTACCTTCTCTCAAAAGGTTAGGATTCTACCAGGAGCCCAAACTCAACATACACTGCAGCAGTTGGTTCCTTTAATAGCAGTTGTCAATTGGGGTAACCACTCTCCCAGGATACAATTCCCACTAGGAGCCCCCAATATAGGACATGACGTAAAGTGAAGGCTAACCAAGCTCCCTAGTATCTTGGGTACCAGGGTATGCCCCAACATAGTTGAAAAGGGAAGGGTTTATGGATTCCTGTCTCTCCCACACGGAGAGGCCCAGGGAGGACTCCCCCTTTCCCTGCACAGTCTATTTGCTCGGTGCCCAGGGGCTCCCCACTGTGCATGGTGAGGCTTACCCCTGGTCCCTGTCTTCATCCACCTTCTAGAACATGGGTGCCCAAGGATCCCTGGAAACATCCCATCAGGGGCCCTGGCCCCTTTCTGCACCAGTTCCCTTGCACTGCAATGTTGCTGCTGCTGTTTTTAATGTCCCTTTTTACATGATGCATTGCTTCAGTCATTGCAGTTATGAAAGTCTGTCCTGATCTCAGCAGCGCCTCCAAATGTAGTACTGTTCCCCCCCCCCTCTGGGAGATTACACAGCCTATGCTACCTGGTGTGTGTTGCAATACCTGATTGGGTCAGGAGAGCTGAGCTGATCTGCGGTGTTATGGATACAAGGACAGGTTTTTGAGTCATCTGTAGTTCTTCTCACTGGTGCTTGCGCCTCCAGCAGTAGTGGGCTCTAAGGAGTTCGGAGGCCAGCCCCCACTATTGCACTCTTTCTTCCCCTGGCCAAGGCCTGATACTCAGACAGGAGTATATTAGAACAAGGGGATATTATTTGGCAGTCACTGCAGGATGGTCTTACAGTGGTGCAAGGGTTCAGAGGGTTCCAACCTCTGGATGGTGCTTGACCCTGATAGTATAGGGCAATCTTCTCGAGTCAGATATTCCCCCAGCTCAGAAGCTGGGAGTGAGCATGCTCATCCTGCCATAGGAGATACTCACAGCTATTTGCTTCCTCTCTCCACCAGAGCAGGACCAAGACTGAAATAAGTTTGGCTCTACCTCTTCCTCTGGAAGCAGGGGTGGGTTCAATGGTATGTACCTATCCATGATAGGCCTCACACATGCAATGAGTCAACACTGCACTCCTGTCCATCAAAGAGGAGCATAAGGGTGGCCAAAATCCCACAGATTTAACTTGTTAATGTCTGCAACTAACAGGACTTACATAACAGGGATAACAGGGGGAAAGAAAGGTATAATAGGACATACCCTGTAACATATATAATACTTCTCTCTTTCTTATTTTCACACAATTATATGTATAACAAAATATTTAACAAACATTTGCTTATTTGCAAAGAAATCAAAAGGTATGTGCGAAAAAGTTCTGGACCCAAGCTTTGATGCTTTTGCACATCTCTGCTTGGAAAACAAACTCTATGTAGAGATGGATGAATATTTCACCCACATTGGCATTTGCCACAAATGTGCCATTTCCTTTTAGCCACAAATTTAAGCAACTTAGGGGCCTATGCTATAAGCATTCATACGCCACTTAATGAGCACTTATCAGCCAAAATGCCTACTGCTATTCAGTAAGCCTCGATAAGTCGGCGATAAAAGAATGAACTCGCCAAATTTTAGAGCCTTCAAAAAATAAAACGCACAGTGAGCGGCAATAAACCACTTATGGGCATGTTCTGAAACTCGTGCAATTCTAGTAGCCACTGTTAATTTATCGAGGCCTATCGCGGATAATTGCGGCTCTAGAATGGCGAGTTTCTCCCAAAATCCTCACGCCAGGAAAAGTTGGTGTGAGGCTTGTGAGAAGCTGCTGAGAGGCAGCGAGACTGGAATCTCTGGAGCTGATACCCATTAATATCAGCACCGGAGACCCCCGGCATGAATCCCTTGCACTAAAAATGCATTTACAGGCAACTTCATTACCCTAGAGGCTAACCACTAAGGCAATGAAGGGTTAACCCCTTCTGCTACCCACTAAGGGCCAAATACCCCCTTCACCCACCCCTGATACGCACAATAAACACTAATACCCACCTCCTATACCCCCACATAATTGATACCAGAGGCTGTGGGTGTCTGGGGCTCCTCATGTGGTCCCCGCAGGTGTTTTTGGGCCCTCGGGTGGTCCCCATGGGTGTCCGGGGCTGGGGGTTCCTGAGGTGATCCCATGGGTTTCTGTTGGAACTCGGTTGGTCCCTATGGGTGGTGTCCAGAGATCCACATGTTGTCCCTGTGGTTGTCTATGGGCCATTGTATTGTCCCTGCGAGTTTCTGGGGGTCTTCAGGGTGTCCCCGTTTGTTTCTGTGGGCCCTCGGGTGGTCCCTGCTGGTGTCTTGGAGTCCTCAGGTGTTCCCCACAGGTGTCTGGGGGCCATCATATGGTCCACGCGGGTCCCCGCTGACCTGCGGTACCAATCCCCCCCCCAACACATAAGGATAATAGCTCATTTGCCCTTTAAAAAATAAAACATTATCCAGCCAGCATAAATAAAGTAAATAAACCCTTCTACTTACCCCTGCCATCAATGAATGGTGTCCTCATCAGCATACTGCAGGTTCATGTCCTCCAATGCCATCAAGAATACATGGACAAATACAATCTAATGGCCCATAACCCCTTTATCACCTAAGCGGTTAATAACCGCTATAGTAATTAAGGGGTTAACCCACCCTCCCCCGCTACCCACCCGGGAGGCCTAACCACCCACCCCGGGACCATTATATCCACCCTGTATCCATTGATTGGCATACTGTGTACTCAAATGTTTAATTAGATATTATTGTTTACGTAATAAAACTAGTAGCATTTAATGTGATTGGACTGAGCCCTGTCTATGTCCACTCCCTGGGCTGGGGCCTGGCCTTGGTTCTACTGTCTGTGTCTATTTTGTAACTGTTGTTGCTTGGAGGTGTGGCCTTCCCATGGTTTAAAGCTCGCCCTGCCCCACATTCCAATTAATTTTTATCATGATCCTGTGAATCACAGACCCAGTATGGTCTTTCTCCCTCCAGCAAAAAAGAGAGGTACATGAGACTTATACCAGGTAGTGTTAGTGTTGGCTGCAGGCTTATAACCATTTGACCAAAGGGTTTAACTAAATTAACCTTACTCATGAGCAGGTAAGCACTGAACTATTGTACATACTGTACAGTATGTTGTGTCATTTTGTATGTTGCACTGGCCTTTCTGTTTTAATTGGTATAATGTTCAATAGATTGTTGCTATGACAAATGTCCATGTGTACTTGATTGTTTCACATATATACAGACTCACACACAACACATTTTACATACAATGTAGCTGTCATGTTTAACATATGATTACCCACATTTACATACAACATAACTAACATCCAATCATGCCATTTATGATTGACTATACTATGGATGTGTAATTTAATATAATACAATTATGTCCTAATGTTTAAATAACAGAATCTGAATGTTTGATGATGTATCTCATATATGGATAAACACCTCACATGTTAGATATAGAATTTGTTTTACATCAATGTCATAATTGTTTCAAATAACAATATATATTTGTGTATATTACTACATTGTACAATGTAAAAACAAAATCTTTTTTATGGTGTATTATAGGTGATTCAGGATACGGTAATAAAAAATGGGTTGAAGGCGGTCACAGCAATAAAAGTCCAGCCCAGGGAAGGATAAGGTTAAAATCAGCTTTAATGATACATGCTGTACATCACAGAAGGGGCACTCTGATGCGTTTCGTCCCTCTCCAGGACTTTATTAAAGAGTAAAGAACCCTTATCACACAGACTCCTTAAATAGGTGGGGACTCAATATAATTGGTTGTTCTTAATCAAAGACCTGTTGAGCATAATCAAACTAATGATCTACCAGTATTTGAGTAGAACCCATTCAGTGAGTCTGCGTGAGACAAATTAGTAAAACAATTATATACAATGACATATAACACAAAACATAATTAAAAACAAATGATACAATGTGATGTAAAGCATGAACTAATATGTAATATTTAAACAAAACACATATGGATATGAAGTCAAGAAGGTATATGTAATATAATTTTATGTGGAAAAATATTAAAGACAATAAATACGCATACCAGTGATTTTTGAGTAATAAAAAGGATAATGAGTTATAAACAATATATATGCTATCTATAGACAACACATATAGAAGATCATACAAGATATAAATATTGTATTTCTATAATATAATGTTAATTTTTATGCAAACCATATATAATGGAAAATGAATAACGATGTGCGGGACAAAAAGAGCATGGGCATACACTCTCTCTACTCTTCCACTCCGTGGTTCAAAGGAAATGTTTTAACTCCCAATCGGTATTTATTCCATGTGGGTGGAGAGTATTGAGAGTGTATATCCAATACATCTCTTGTTTATTAAGTGTGTTCTCTTTATTGCCACCCCTAGGGTGACAATGAATGTGTTCAATAGCAGAAAAGGTGAAATTTCCAATGCCTCCCTTAAGGCATTGTGTAAAGTGTCTTGATACTGGATGGAGTAAATCACCTTTCCTAATAAGGCGCACATGCTCCGCTATTCTGACTTTAAGAGGTCTTGTTGTGCGACCCACATATCTTGATCCACACTTACAGTAAAGAACATATATAACATAACTAATATTACAGTTTAGAAAAGTCTTAATTTTGTATTTACTTAGGTTGTTGTTAAACATAATACTATTTGTTGGAAACGCATATTGCTCAAAACATCCAGGGGGAGCATAAGGGAAGATAAGATAACACAATATATATATAAGTGCAGACGTTATGTGATTAGATGAGTATTTCAACAGTGTCTTGGCTCGTATGGCTATTCTACTCACAGGAGCAAGGTATATTCAAAGCAGTTGGCAAATTGGGTTGCCACCCTTGAAGATGTCTATGATCTGTGCCCCCCAGGCGATAATCCGTCAGCGGTATGTGTATAGAGAGAGGGAAAGTCTACATAGTGCGATCAGTATGAAAAAAGTTTATATATAGAAAACACAATAAAAATGCGCACTTACAATTTGCACAAAGATAAAAAGCATGTATCACATAATGTGAATGGAGGGTGTCCCGAAACAGCTCACCGCCTCCTTCTGGTCAGTCTGCTGGCTTCCGCGGCTCTGTGTCCTGGACCGGAGCTTCCTTCTGCGCGCCCGTCTGCAAGGTATGACGTCACTGCATTCAGAGCTGGTTTCTACGGATCCTCTCCAAGACCAAAATTGGTCCGCAGGTAAACTCTACGCGTTTCGCCCAGCTACCAAACTGTTTCTCGGCTTCGTCAGGAGTATGTTGTGTGTTCTAATGGTGGCTATTTATACATGTTATGTCACTAGAGTCTTTTGTTTATTAGATCACCCTCACGCCATCTTCTTGATCACTGCAGCACAAATATATTATTTCAATATTTTTTAATATTTTTTATTCATTTTTCTATGTGTGAATAGGAATTATAGTACCATTATTCCCACCCTTAATATTATGGGTCAAGTACCCTGGAATGTGTCATAGAGTGTCCACAGGATTGCTCTCTTCAATTTTTTGCCTTTTTGATGAACCATGACACCTTTTGAATCAGAGCCTCATTAGTCTCTTTTTGACCTGTGGAAAAAAATTTAACACAGACAAGAAGCAATGCCACCAATCTGGTTAAATCACACACAGCAATTCCGAATGTAGCAACTTGTCAACTATTCCCTTTAAATTATAGGGTCATTATTAGCATCTATTGTAATATATATCCCTATATTCTCCTCGATCTGTATTATGGCTACACCTAATGTGCATCTAATATCCACTGTCATATATTTGAATTATGAGCATTTGCCAGGTGACAAACCAGCATGAGCATTTGCCAGGTTAAAACCCATTAAGGGCTGAATTGTGGTTGATACCCATTAGAATTTGTTAAATACTATTATACGATATGAATATAATCCCAACGTCCTATTGCCACCTATGTACCCAGGTTCATTGGATTAACATTGATTCCAATACCTACTCCCTTGTGCAATCTAGATTAATTGAATAATTTTTTTTAATTGAATAACATGTATAAATAGCCACCATTAGAACACACAACACACTCTGACGAAGCCGAGAAACAGTTTGGTAGCTGGGCGAAACGCGTAGAGTTTAACTGCGGACCAATTTTGGTTTGGAGAGGATCCGTAGAAACCAGCTCTGAATGCAGTGACGTCATACCTGCAGACGGGCGCGCAGAAGGGAAGCTGGTCCAGGACCACAGAGCCGCGGAAGCCAGCAGAATGACCACCGAGGAGGCGGTGAGCTGTTTCGGGACACCCTCCATTCACATTATGTGATACAGCTTTTTATCTTTGTGCAAATTGTAAGTGCGCATTTTTATTGTGTTTTCTATATATAAACTTTTTTCATACTGATCGCACTATGTAGACTTTTCCTCTCTCTATACACATACCGTGAGGATTATCGCTGGGGGGCACAGATCATAGACATCTTCAAGGGTGGCAACCCAATTTGCCAACTGCTTTGAATATACCTTGCTCCTGTGAGTAGAATAGCCATACGAGCCAAAGACACTGTTGAAATACTCATCTAATCACATAACGTCTGCACTTATATATATATTGTGTTCTCTTATCTTCCCTTATGCTCCCCCTGGATGTTTTGAGCAATACTTAATCCTTGGAACCCGTGAAACAGGTCCCACCAGTGAGGTTTGAGCAAGGGGTTGGGTCACCTATTTCTCTCAATCACTTCTTCACATATTATTTATTGGTTTCATCTGACAAGTAGCGCCTGTCTTTTACCTTTATCTACACAATTTTGGAAACGCATATTGACACATTGCACAGTTGCCACATTTGAAAAATCCTTTTGGAATACCACTGACATTTGGGAAACCAGACCTACTATCGTACATACTTGGTGACAGATGAAATGCCAATGTTTTGGCCTTACGGTACGTGAACCTCGGCCCACTTTCAACAATTGGGCGTATGTCATTGTCCAGTAACAGGGTATGCCAATGCTTATTAATAATATTACAAATCTGTTTAGATTGTTGACTATATGTCGTAATAAAGTAAGGACTTTTCCCTTCATCAAAATTCAAAGCATTGGTCCGCCCTGTGCTGGGCAGTGATCTTTTCCGTTTACAGATACTGTAAGTGTTTTTCTATCTGTTACATTTGCCTTATCAAAGGCTGCTGAAATATCTTTGGCAGAGTACCCCCTGGCAAGAAATCTTTTAGACATCTCTCCTGATCGAGATAAGAAGACCTCATTGTCAGAGCACAGTCTTTTTAATCTCATAAATTGAGCCCCAGGAATATTCCTAATTAATGACCGCGGATGACAGCTTTGTGCACTTAGGAGTGTATTCCTGGAGTTCTCTTTCCGGTAAATGTCTGATTGTATATGCATATTGTTGTCAATGTACAGAACAAATCCAAATAGTGAATGTGATTAAGATTTTGTTCAAAAGTGAGTTTAATGTTTAAATCGTTTGTGTTTAAGTAATCAATAAAAGAAAATAGTGTGTGTTCATCACCCCTCCAAATTAATATAAGATCGTCAATATATCTCTTATAAAAGACAATATTTTGACGAAAAGAATTATCACTGTGAAAAATAAACCGAGACTCCCAAAAACCCAAAAATAAATTAGCGTATGAAGGTTCAAAGCTTGTGCCCATTGCAGTGCCTAATAGTTGTAAATAAAAACGTGAATCAAACATAAAGTAATTGTGCGTAAGTAAAAATGAAATGGATTCTAATAGAAAGGTGCAATGTGAAAGAGATAGAGTGGAAAGTTCTAAATAATGTTCAATAGCTGTAAGTCCCTGTTTGTGTTCTATAATAGAGTACAGGGAGGCCACATCAAGTGTGACCCACCTGTAGTCCTTGTGCCATGTGAAGTCCTGTAGACTGACAATCAAATCTGCTGTGTCTCTGACAAATGAGGGCAACTGTACCACCAGGGGTTGCAGAAACTTGTCCACATACCGCGACAATCCATCTCCCAAAGATCCAATACTCGATACTATTGGTCGACCAGGAGGGTCAACCAGCGACTTATGGATCTTTGGGAGATGATGAAATATAGGGGTCACGGGATGTGTACAGTCAAGGAATTCAAATTCCTTATAACTGATGACATTGAGAACTCTGCCAAATTCTAACATCTCTAATAATTCCCAATGATATTTAGATGTTGGATTACCCATAAGACGCTGATAAGAGGTAGCATCCTGCAATTGTCTCAATGCTTCTTTTTTATACTGATTGGAGGACATGATTACAAGTGCACCCCCCTTATCTGCGTGTTTGAGTACGATATCATAGTTCTTTTTAATACAATCAATCTGTCGAATCTCAGTGTGAGTCAAATTACCAGAATTTACATTCGAACAGGTAAAACCTTGAGCCAATAAACGTAAGTCCCGTTCTACTAAATGTTCAAACATAGTGATGGAAGGCCCTCTATTGTAGTTTGGGCAGAACAATGATTTCTTGCGATAGTCAGAATCTTCATGGCCGAAGAATGGTTGAGTGAATGTAGATAAATGTTCACCCTGTGATTCAAGTAATGTATCCAAATCGGAGAGGACACAACATTCTTGAAAAGTCAATACATCAGGTTCATTAATGGGAGACAAAGGTAAATTACCGCTCATGTCCGATTTATCAGAACTGATCTTTGAACCAAATATTTTCTTTAACGTTAATTTTCTGGTAAATTTCTGGAGATCGATCACTGTCTGAAAAAGTTGGAAGTTTTGTGTAGGTGCAAACCCAAGTCCCTTATTAAGGAGTGTCAATTGATCAAGTGAAAGGTCCATACCGTACAAATTAATAACATTACCAGGATCCCTTATTCGTATTTCTTCCGCTTGGCCTTGCCTCGTCCCTCGTTTCCTTTTGGATCTCCTGGTTCTCCTCGCCCTTTGGGGCCTGCCTGTAAAAAAGCTGATGACGGTTGACCAGAAGATTTAAACATTTTAATTTGGGAAGATGAAGTTGAGGCTTTGTTATCATATTTAGAGGCTCCACGGTTCTCTCTAGAGTAGTCTACAGACCTACAGTATCAAATGAGACTATATGGGATCTATATTCTTGATCAGAAACATCAGAGTCAAAGCTAGAGGTCTCTGCTCTAGGATTTTTTAGAATGGATTTATTTTGAGGATTTTTTTGTCCATCTCTTTTGATGGCGTTGGCCTTTAGGTGTACTAGAACCAGTGAACTCTTTTATAATTATGGGCTTCTGCCAACAGTATATTTGTTCCTTGCTGTAGTCAACACGGTCTCTTTCAAATTTCACATGTTTTTTGTCACTAATATTGTCTTCAATTACTTCAATATTAGACAACAAAGTCTTATCATTTTTAACAAATTGTTCCATTTTTGAAAATGGCTGCAATTTAGTCTGAAGTGTAGTAATCTCTGACATTAGTAGTGATTTTTCTGCAGTTTTTTGTTGTATAATTAGATCCATTAATTGCAGTGAACACGTATCTAAGGCCTTAACCCAGTCCTGTTCAAATTGTTTATTTAGAAAACCAAAAGATGGTACTTTTTTGATTCGCAATCCTCTCTTAACCCCACTGGCTAACCCTCAAACCCCTGCAGAGGAGGTATATAATGCATCACACATATCTACTAGGTCAGTTATAAAGCGGATATTTTGATTGTTGAAAAGTCGTTTCAGATGTCTGGATAGATCAGGCAGTGCCCTACAGTACAAGCCTGAAAAGGTGTCTGACATAGTGATTTGTTGCTGCATTCTGCACAATATTGCACTGTCACAATCTTCAAGGCAACATGCTTGAGGGTCTGGAGGAGGACCCTCCTGTCCATGCTGCAGGGGATAATGAGCAGACAGCTAGTGGGGTGGAGACACGTCTTAATGTGATCGCTACTGTCATGATAATGTCATGAGGTAATAGGTATTTTGATCCCTCTGGTGCTTAAGGAGTTAATGAGCTACAGTTTGAGTTTAAAATACAAACGTGTGGTGTCTTTTCAGAAATATGGGGGCTTCAAAAGGCCTTGATTGAAGTTTGGTGTCAAAAGTACAAAGAGTGGGTTTATTGTATGTTAACGCCGTTTTGCAGGTAGAGACAGATAAACACCTGTTATATTTAGTCTTGTTGTGACCACCATGAAGGCCTGGATGCATTAATGTGTCTCATGTGTGAGTAAGTATTACAGAAGTGAAGTTATGAGTACATTTAGATATGAAAAGGATTGTTAAACGTCCTTTGGGGGAGTTGTTTTACTCCATTGAAAGACTGTCAATCTCACCACTTATTTACGACAGAGGCTGGGTTTAGGTTGTGTTCAATGGGAAAGAATTGTATTTAAGTCTGAGCAAGTATTATGAAAATCTGATGTCCACAGAGGAGTATTTGACACCAGATATGGGATATTAAATTGTTTCTTACCAGCGACCTCTCTGGGGGGGAAATCTATGGCATTTGGTGAAGTATAGATTGTCTATTCTGTTTATCATTTTATTTTAAGAAGCTGTTCTGCCTTATATTGTAACTGTATGTTTATTTTGTGATACCTTTTCTGTAAACTAAGCACTGTATTTTTATATATATTAAAACGTTTAATAAGTAATGCTTTGGGCTCTGAATGAACTGATTGCCCGCTCTGGAGAGAAATTACGATTCGGACACATTTAGCTTCAACTGATTTTGGTGTGTTAAAGTGCATAGTTTTTATATAATTAACATGGACCTGAGGCCCTGGCAAATATTTTATTCTGAGATCTTTTATAATATTTGCATACCTCAGGTGGTGGCAGTGGATCCAAGCCTTCATGGCGGACACAACGAGACTAAATATAACAGGGTAATCCTAAAATTAAGAGACATATTAATATCTGTCCCTTAGTACCTGCTAGACCTCATGTGTCTGTAATCATTATGTGCGACTCGGTTCCACGAATACACACATGTAATTTATAGCATGTTCAGTAGAGGACGTCTCATGATATTCTCATACTTAATAAGGTCACACAGTTGGATACCTTCTGTTGCCGCACCCCTTGCCATCCATACACCCCCAGCCAAGAAATGCTTTGAAGCTCGGTCTCCTGTGTACAGGACAGTTGTCACAGGGGCTATATTTTACACCCACATCTTCAGACACTGCCCTTATCTGTCTCTACCTGCAAAATGGTGTTAACATACAATAAACCCACTCTTTGTACTTTTGACACCCAACTTCAATCAAGGCCTTTTGAAGCCCCCATATTTTTGAAAATACACCACACATGTTTGTATTTTAAACTGAAACTGTAGCTCATTAACTCCTTAAGAACCAGAGGGATTAAAATACCTATTATCTCATGAAATTATCATGACAGTTATGTTTTGTTGTACATTGATATTTCTATAGGCGTAGAAATTATTTGTACAATGTACTTCATGGGTTCCTCTTTAGTGTAGAAGAGTACAAATTAAAATAAAATACATATAAAGTAAGTCAGTGCATGTTATGCAGTCCTGAAATAGGTTGTGTGGCTTATATTGATGTAAATTCACATCTATTGAGGCTGTGTCACCACTAGAGATGGGCACATTTTTTCTTCGAATTTGAATCCGACATGGATTGGCCCATTTCTTTCAGCCGTGGAATACCATAGCTATGCCTCAAAATGTGAAATCTGCGATTTCTTTGCTATCACTTAAAATTGGAGCGACGGATTGCAAATCCATGGTCGGATTTTTAAGACTCTGAACTCACATTCTATCCATATACTTGAAATATAATTTTTGCATGGTGGTGAAGGAGGAGGAGCATCAGCTCTAGCAGTGTGATCTAAACAAACTGATGACTAGCACCCTTGTAATAAGCATACTTTTGAGCTCTACTTTTCACTGAGTGCTCATACCTGTACAAAGCACTTCACCCTCTTCTGGGATCGAGAACCATATCTAATAAGCAAATAAGCAGTCTTCTGCCATGAGACACCTTCTGGCGCAGCCCATTTATTTGAATAGGTTCTAATGTATTTCAGCACCAAATGGCAGAACAGTGCTTAGTAAATATGGCCCACTGGCTTTATCCTTTATAAGAATAAAAGTACTAACTCAAGTCACCAGGTCACATAATTATATTACTTTCTCTCTGTGTCTGCTTATTTACTGTGCTTCACCTTGTTTTTACATGTGTGTGTCAGAAAACCTGTTTTATTTAATCTCACCTGGCCTCAGTAATTTATAGTTCTCAGTACATATTCTCACCTTTTGCTTTAAGTCCTTTCAATGTTACAATTGACAAAATAGATGTTTCTTGGAGATAGGCTAGTAGACTATCCAACAGCTCTTTTTGCTCCTTGTGCTTGAGCTGATGCCAAGTGTAGCAGTGGTTTTAGGTTCTAGTCCCATTGGGTCTGACACCAGTCCAGTCATTAGGTGCTTTGGGCTTGTCAACTCAATACAGTCCTTATACACAACCTTTTAGCAGGTGTTGGATGTGACTCATTTAAATATATTTGCATAGTCATTAGCATATCTCCCAGCCAAGTACCTCATGTGTGCTCTTTTTTCAACACAGGACATTTGAGAGGATATTATATATAGAACTGGAGAGACTACTAAAATGGAAGTTCTTCCCCTCCACCGTCAAAAGGACAGATCCTGAGTGATAGGAAAAAAAATCTGGGCAGACTTACTAAAAGGCAAATTTGGATGTATTTGCTGTTTTTTTATGTACCCAATCCGCATATGAATTTTGGTGTGGGGATCGAATTTGGTCTAAAAAAACCCAAGAAATCCAGGAAGGGGGTTTGGACCAGTATGCCCAACTCTACGCACACCCCTTGAGATGGAAAGAAAAAATCTGCAAGTTATTTGAAGTGGTTAAACTTTTTTGGAGTTAACAGAGCTACTAGAATTCCAGCAAGTTGGAAAAATGATAAGTTTGTGCCTTTTTGTCATACCACTCTGATTTGCAAAGCCAGAATGAAATCACTTCTTTAAAAAAGCCTTCCCTGCACAGTTTGGACATGCAAGAAAGGTTTACAGAGTACCAAAACCTGCAAATCTGAGTGGAAAGTGCTCTTACACATGAAGGTGCACTTCCCGCCTCTACTAAAATATGCCCCTACTCTATGTGTACAGCTAACTTCAGGATTTACCTAATTTAATACGTATGTGACATTACATGCACTTGTTTAATGGTTCAGAAAACATTACTTTATATTAAAACTTCATCATATCATTAGTCCATTCTCATAATACAGAGATTCTCTATGGGTCTAATTATCTTTACTAGAGATTTACAAACCCATTGCGTTTGATTGTCTCTTAGAGATTTGGCAGATTTGTTAGAGATTTGTCAATGTACAGTATGTTTCCACTTTAATAAAATGGGCCAATCTTATGTACACTGGCGACACAGTTTATTGCACTGCGGCCAGATCCGCAAGCCGGGAGATTTCCCGGCTTGCTAGTGGCCGCCCCTCGGCGTGCCGCGCGTCACCGACGCGCGGTCACGCGTCATCGGGAGCGTGCGCCCCCTGCACGCGCGTCCAGGGCTCCCCGAGGGAGCCCTGGTGTCCCGCGATGTGGGGGACGGCGGCAGGGGGTTCCGGGGGACCCGGTGGACCCGGCAGCGGGAGGGAGAGCGCCCCGATCGGAGGGCGCTCTTCCGCTGCTTCGGCGCGCGCCCGTCACCCTCCGGCGCGCGCCAGGCTACTGCTGCGGCCGAGAACGGGCAAATGCTCGAATAAACTCGGCCGCAGCAGTAGCACTCTTACCCCCACCCTAAGTGAGATTGGGGTGGGTAGGTGTATCTGACTACTTATCAGTGTGGTGCTGTACCTGTTTGGAAACCAGGAGGGCTGAGATTCCTCCACTGGGAAACTGGGGTATATACTTATCTTCACGGTGCAGCGCCTCCACCGACAAGGGATCCCAGCGTAGTGGGAGGAGCCCCTCGCCGGAACTCATATACACAATAATCACGCTCAGTTATATTATAACCATCTTTACTGACACATCATAACTTATAGCCTTTACATAATACGGGCCTGATAGGCCTATCCTAACCCATAACACCTCCAGGGTGAACCCACACAATACTTGAGTGCCTGAGCACGTAACCCTGTGATGTCCCAAGTAAGTCCCTTACTCAAAGAGTGTGATAGAAGATAGCACACTTCCCTGGTGTTAGGGCCCGGTGGTGCACATGAACGATACCTTCCCGGTCTCAGTCCGGACCAGGACACTTATTAGAACTCCTTGGATCAGCGCCGGGGATCCGCGTCACAACCTGTGGCTCCTCTCCTGGATGACTCCTCAGGCCGATGCCTCTGGAGGGGCCTCCCATCGAATGGTACCCATTTAAATGAGTCTCTGATACTGTTCTTAATTGACAGGCTGTCACTACTGTATATTACTGGGGAAAGGTCCCTATCTCAATGCCTTCCCTGCTGTACATCTCTCAGCAGACCTACTGTGGTTCAGGGGATCTATCTAGGATCTAGGGGAAACTCTGGCCTAGTCCAAGGGACACACTCTCCCTGGACCCTACCTTCTCCCTCTGTGTCCTGATCCCAACTCCCTGAACTGTCCTCATCTTCAAATGCCTGACTTGTCCCTTTCTCTCCAATTCTCTCACTGTGTCTCTATTCAATAAAATATCTCAACTGCCACTAACATCTCACAGCCTCACTGGTTGCCTAGCAACATGTTAACTGCAGCCTCTAAAGCTGAGCTATACTAACTGCTCTTATTCAAAACTGCCAGCGCGAGCTCCCTATTCTATTACTCTAGCTGCCATATTGGCTGATCCGCGCCGCGTCCTTACTGCCCTACAGGCTCATGGGACATGTAGTTCCCGTACAGAGCCTTCCCTCTAATGGCCGCCACACCTGCACTACTTTTACGCATGCATGATGCTCCCTAATGGCCGGCACGCATGCTCTCCATTCTGCGCATTTTCGAGCCCTGCGCGTGTGTGCGCACGCATAACAAACATGGCGGTGCCCTCTCCGCAACACAGGAGGTAAGGGTGTGGGGGGGGGGGGAAACGGAAGCCCGGGGGGACCAGAGGGTACCTGGTTACAAATACCAAATTGCGATATAAAACACTGCAAGAGCATCCATGTTTCAGGATGTCAGTTTTAAAGTGCTGTACTTGTTGTCTGCAGCAATGTGCATTCAAAGAGCTGTAAAGATTGGTGGGAGAAGTTACATTTATTTTCTCTAAACCTAAAAATTGCTAAGTGAATAATACCATTCAGTACTGTTTTATATTGCTAAATGAAGGAAATTAATTGCAGGTTATACTGTAGCTTGATAATAATATACATAGAGTATAAATTCCAAACTGTTTTTTATCCAAAACCCAAACCATCTCTTTCTTGTGGGTCCAAACTGTTTTTTTTTAATTCACAAACAATCCCTGGTTAAATGTTTCTATTTAATAAAACACATGCAACATCCAGTACTATTTCTGTTCTTTTTAATGTTCTAAATGAAGCACTCAGCACATTGGGCAATACATCTTCTATATTGATTTGAACTCAAATCTATTCATTGTCAATTAACTTTAGGGCTGAAAAATTAAGAAAATCTATTTCCAATCTTGTGAACCAATAAAGGCACACACAACATTTCACAAGAAAAGTAGAAAAGAACAACTTTCTATTCGCAGTGTACCAATTCAAGCTGATAACATTGGTATCTTTCAAAAACTAAAATAAACCAGTTTGACATATCCACTATCTTTTATGAAATACAATAAACAGTGTGCATACCAGCCAATAGTAGTCATTTGAAATTCTGGATACAAAATGCACAATATGCTGTATCAATTTGTAGTGTTAAAATCATGTCATTTTATATGTCATAAAAATGTTTACAGGCCATGAATAAGAAAGTGAGTTTGTGATAGTAAAAGTTAATTAAATGTTGCTATGCATGTAGGATCATAAAAGATCATACTATCAATATAGAGCAATATGATTCAAGTGAATACATTTTTATTCTTATAATTTTATATGCTATTCTGAGCACGTCAATTCACTGATTTGGTGGACTCTAAATGATGTACATGTATGGCAAATCCCATTGTAATTAACTGC
Organism: Ascaphus truei; assembly: GCA_036426205.1. Taxonomy (NCBI): domain Eukaryota; kingdom Metazoa; phylum Chordata; class Amphibia; order Anura; family Ascaphidae; genus Ascaphus; species Ascaphus truei. Next base: position 35,380 of record WSYH01005457.1, read on the forward strand.
TGGTCATTATAAAAAGTTGAACTTATTTCTTAACTTATGTTTAAAACGGTATATACCTGTATAAGCAATTTGTTTTAGAAGCAGATCCACAAAGCTTCATTATTTATTTAACGAGAAGTTAACGTAAGTTAACATCTTGTTAGGAGCTAACAGCATTAAAACCAGTCACTGCTACTGTAAAATGGCCTGACATTAACGTTAATAGCAGTTGGTGTCATTTTTTTGCAAATTAGGTGTGGAACACCTCAACGCATATTCACAGCAGCCCGTTACAGTAAATGCACGTCTTAAAGCTGTGTTATTTTAAGTCATGGCAGGAATTTTCTTGGCCATGTCCAGGGTGCTGAAGTGGTCCACTTTAGTTTCGTATATTGTCTTAGCAATATAGGGAGCCATTTTTAGCCAAGACTTATGTATTATTTATTTATTTTATTTTATGGTTAAACGTTTTACCAGGAAATAATACATTAAGAGTTACCTATCATTTTCAAGTATTTTCAGCGTTGCAGTATGATGAAAATACAGTTGCATTAAATGAACAGCGTTTAAAGACATTGCGTGAACAGTTAAAGATTATATATGTTATAGGCGTTTGTAACAATTACAGAACAGAATAAAATGTAAGACTGCCTTAGTTAGACTCGGAGTGGCATTGAAAGTCTCAGGTAGATATTAAGGTATTAATCGTTGGAATGTCATAGTGGCCATGAGTGCATTTTACATTCCTTCATGATCACTAAGGTAGCAACGGAGTTAATATCAATACCCTAACTACCTATTGTATGTCATAGAGGTACAACTGCTATGGCATACAAGAGCTTAACCGCCCCCTTAATCCCTACAGGTGGCCTAACTTCCCTCCCTGGGGCACCTACCCCCTAACCCACTCTACCTCCACCAAAAACCTAACATTCCTCTACAGTATCTGCTATTAGCCAAAGGTGGCTAATAAGCTTAATGGTCAATATAAAACACAGTATACATTTACACCCCAAGCAATAAAGTGATGTAAATAATGCAATGACACTTGTTATAGTAGAGAGAGAGAAAGAGAGTAGCGAGAGAGACAGACATATATAGCTATATAGATAGATAGACAATAGAGCGAGATATACATAAAGATATAATCGTAGATAATATAGATATATATATATATATATATATATGTATGTATATATCGATATATATGTATATATATATACATAAAATGTGTAATTGAATTATTTACATCACTTTATTGCTTGGGGTGTAAATGTATACTGTGTTTTATATTGACCATTAAGCTTATTAGCCACCTTATATATATATATATAGACATATGGAGACCAGGGGATCCTGATAGCCAAAAAGAGACAGCACACTGCAGGTATGGTATCAAAAAAGTGTATTCAGTAACACAAGGCCGCCAATGTTTCGGTCCAGCCAGATTTATATATTCTGTATATATACATTTAAAAAACTTGAAAAGGTTAAAAATAACCAATTGTCAGTGGGGCTCCCTAAGTTCTCTAAAAGAGAGCCTAGGTAGAAATAATGCCACTCAATTTGACATTTGACAACCCATCTTAGTTGATGGCCACTATCTTCAGGGCAATGAGCCCCTACACAACCAATCCCCACAAAAGGGCCAATTTACAACCATAAAATTTTTTTCCACAGAAGTCTGTTGTTGGTTGTTTTTTATACTAATGGTGGGGTCTAGGAAATATACTTCGTCCGGGGAATGGGCGAGTTTGAGGTTGATGGTCGAGTGAAGTTCTCATGGAACTGTATGAGGTCCTGTTCACCAGAGGTCCACATCACGAGGCTGTCATCGATGTACCAAAGGTGTGGAAGGGGTTTTAAGTGACAGGTGGAAAGAAAGTCACTTTCCAGTTTTGTGCAGAACAGATTGGCATACTGTGGCACCATCCGAGTGCCAATAGCGGCCCCAGTTGTCTGGAGGTATGTGTCATTTCCAAATGTGAAGTAGTTATGGATCAGAATAAATTTGATGCACTTAGTCACTGTCTCTGTGAGTGGCTCATGCGGTCCCAGAAAGTATCCGCAGGCTGAAATCCCATCTTTGTGGGGGATGTTTGTGTAAAGTGATTCTACATCCATGGTTGCTAGTAGTGTTCGTGTTGGGAGGGGGCCAAATGTATTCATTTTGTTTAGCAGGTCGGTGGTGTCCTGGATATAGCTGGTTGTGTTTTAGAATGCCTTCTACCCAGCCAGAAATATTCTCAGTCAGTGTGCCAGATCCAGAGATAATAGGGCACCCAGGGTTACCCTCTTTGTGAATTTTAGGGAGCATGTAGAATGTACCAGGTTTTGGGTTTGCTGGTATCAGGTCCAGAATTTGTTCTCTTCTGTGGATCGGAAGTGTTTTAATGATCTTGTTGAATTCTCACATGTATTTTTTTGTTGGATCCACCTGCAGTTTGGTGTAATACTTTGCATCAGAGATTTGTCCGTGCGCTTCCCGCAGGTTTTCTGTGGTGTTCATTATGACCACTGCTCCTCTCGTCCGAAGTTTTTATTGTTATCTTGTGGTTGGCCTTTAGAGATTCTTTGGCTCTCCTCTCGATCAGTGTCAGATTATAAATTTGTTTAATCTGACAATGATCGTATAGTATAAATATATATACATATTATGTGTAATTGTATTTGCTTTATTATTTTATTACTTTGGGGTGTAACAGTATATTGTGTTTACATTGGTCATTAGCTATTAAAAAATAATGTGGCTGGTAGGGTTAATGACAGTACTGTAGAGGGGGTTAGATTTGTTGGGGAAATGGGAGTAGGGGGGGGGGGGGGGTTTTAGAAGATAGGTGCCCCGGTAATGAGGTATTCCACCTGGTGGGTTGGTGTTATGTGTGTGTGTGGTGCTGGGTGGGTGTGTGTGTGTGTGTGTGTGTGTGTGTGTGTGTGTGTGTCTGTGTGTGTGATTCAATAATGCAACAATCTGTTACACTACTGTGTGAAATATTAAAGTGTAAATCACATAGTCCAAATAAACTGCCTGCAAAGTCCACTGATTTTGTATAGGGATAGGAGGAGTTTGCTATTTTTGTTCATGACAAGTATCTGTTTTATGTAGCTTAAGAAAGGTTTTTTTATTTTCACTTTTTTCTGGTGGGTCTGAATGTGCTATAGGAGCGGCAATTCTACTGGTCTTTTTTCTTTCTACTGTGAATTCCTGATCGGATCTATGGCATGGAGGGACGCTGATCACCTAGCTAGGTGTACCGCGAGGCCAGGAGACCAGGGGGACGGTAGCAATCATGAGTAAGACGCACACTCCATACCAGCAACAAGGACTTTGTATTTATTGCAGTCGCAACAGTAAGCTCTGTTATGTACAGGTGTCGCTTGATTCAAGCCTTGGTTAGTGCGGGTCTGCACTCAGTCCACCCCCCACATCCATCTCCATTTGGGCTTAACTCCGCTTATGCTCCAACATCATACTACTCAATTACCAGGCAATTTATTGCCATATGTCCCTGTGGCGTTCTATGAGCATACAGACGGTCCTTTCCATCTCTATTCCTATATATCAGTTTGAATCTCACCACTGAGATCAATGTATATATAACATCAGGTCTAAATAATAAATGTGATGGGTATTATCCACATGTATAAAGATAACGTTGTATTCATTAATGTTAAGTGTATCTATAAACTTGTGAAGTGTGAATCACTATCCCCCCCAAAAAGGTAAATCATCTATATACCATCTATAAAACTTAATGTGCCGTCTAAAGGAATTGTGATCACTATAAATAAAAATGGATTCCAAGAGCCCCATAAATAAATTGGAATAGGACGGTGCAAACGAAGTGCCATAGCCATGCCACTAATCTGTAAGTAAAAATGTGAATCAAACCGAAAGCAATTGTGCGTGAGTAGAAAAGTGAAGGCTTCAATAAGGAAAGTGCAAAGTGCTGGTGCTACTGTAAATCACACAAGTGAAGAAAGTGTTCTGTAGCAGCAATACCCTGTTTATTTTTAATGATGTTATACAATGTCGTCACATCCATTGTGACCGAACAAAAATTTGTTTCCCATTTCATTTTTTTTAATATCAATAAGCAAATCTTTTGAGTCCTTGAGAAATGATAGTAGGGACTGTACTAGGGGTTGTATGTATCGTGAGAGACCATCTCCCAGAGATCCAATACTCAACACAATAGGCCTACCAGGCGGATATGTGAGTGATTTATGGATCTTTGGGAGATGGTGAAAGATGGGCACAATCAGATGTGAGGGGTATAGGAAGTCCAACTCTTTTGAGTTCAAAACATAAAGAATTTGACCCATTTCCAATAAAGCTCTCAACTACTCCAAAAATTCATTGGTTGGATCTTGTGTTATGCACTTGAATCACCTAGTTGTCTAAGTGCTTCTCGTTGATAATCTGCAGAGGACTGAACAACCACCGCCCCTCCCATGTCTGCATTCTTTATGACAAGGGATCTATCTTTTTAAGGATTTGGATTTGTTGTCATTCATTTTCTGTGAGATTGTCATGAAAAGATGGTTTCAATGTGCATCCTTCTGCCAAGATTTTTTGGTCTTTTTCCACCAAACTTTGAAAAGTGGTGATATAGAGACCTCTGGAAGCATTTGAAAGAAAAGTGATTTTTTCTTAAGGTCGGTGTGTTTATGACTGAAGAAACTGGACGGGATCATCTGATTTATCTAAATCCAATATTTATTCTGTCAATAAACCCTCCATATTTGAGAGTACACTATGTTCACTAAAAGTCCATTGAACATCATATGTGCCCGAATCAAAATCAGCACCTACACATGTAAATTTGGGAAGCTGAGTATGTTCAGGCACCATTAACCCCCCCCCCCCCGTCTCCCCAATTTGGTCTCTGTCAGCAAAAAAAAAATATTAAGGCACAATTTGCGAGTAAAACACTGCAGGTCTATAATGGTATCAAAAACAGAAAAGTCACTCTGTGGAGCAAAATCGAGTCCTTTGTTTAAAAGGATCAATTGCCATGTAGTTAGAATTGTGTCGGATATATTGATAACATTCTCTCCTATGACATCCAAGAGTACTTTTTACTTTTTGTCACCCCTCTCTGTTCTCTTCCTTTTGGATCTCCTTGTCCTAAAAACCATGATTGATTGCTATCTGTTTGAGACTGGAAAAATGTCCCGGTTGTCCTGGGGTTGATGTCTCCCTCTGATGTCCCCCCACTTTGCTCCTTGTCCTCCATGTGACCTCTGTGTGGTCAAAAGATACTGAAGGATTGCAATTGTCTCAATCTGAGGTGTTGGACTCAAAACTGGAAGTGTCTGCATATCTATGTTTGAGGATAGATTTTTTGGGGAGGTATTTTGCAAAGACTTGTTTGTCTCCCTGCGGACGAAATGGTGAATTGGATCTACCCCTATTGATGTTTGAGATTGTTTTCTGTCATATGTAGACCTGGTTCTTCTCGTAATCTTGTTTATCACATTCAAATTTGCTTTGCTTTTTGCTCATTATGACATTTTTCAATTGATCTATATTTTGGGATAATATTGAATCATTGTTGTCATAAAGTTTCATTTACTCAAAACTTTTTAATTTTGTCTGTAGATAATTGATGTATTTTTCCAATATCAACTTATATTTACTTTTATGATCAATAATGGTTTGAATAAGTTTAAAAGAATAGTCATCTAATACTTGTCTCCATTCATTCTCACTTTCCTTGTTGTCAAATTCAAATGTAGAAGATTTTTTAATCTGTAGAACCCTTGGGATCCTTCTGACTTTAGTATAATTTTCTAATGTGGTTATGTCCCACACAATCTCATATTTTGTGTGAGTAATTTTTCCAATTATAGAAAATGAGTCGTAAGGTCGGAGGGTTCCATACAGAACAGTTCACCACCTTCCTCAAATACATTCTCAGCTCGTCTCCTACATCTGGTGTTATCACTGCAACGTTGTTTTTGGTCTGGTGTCTTGTTCAATGCCCTCATTTATATCCTCCATCTACACAATTACCAAATATCTGATGTATGTCCCTGAATAGTTTATTAAATAAAAAAGTTAAAAATTATCTAAAAAAAATTCAAAAATGGATAAGTATTGCCAGCCAGCCGTAGTGAATTGTAGTCTCTACATTAACCTGTTATATACTGTACATTTGCAGTGAAAAACAACATCGGTATGCATCTTGTACTATAAACGGAATCCTCAACATGGGTAAAAACTTGTTGTATACTACTATATTGACATTAATCTCGCATACATTTAATTTATATCATTAAATCTAGAGGGCTTACTGAGAACTAAAGCAACAGTAATATTAAGTTATATTAATTTAAGTATATTCAGACATACATATATTGTAGACTCTGCAATACAGAAGCAGGTGACAGGGTGCACTACATACGTCACCTAGTTATACAATTAGAAAATAAAAACAGCAACATTACATATAATTAAAAACTGTAATAACGATAGATAACATTAAAATTGGCACGTGAAGTAATGTAATGACTATATTACAGAGTGAACAAGAAGAGGTACATAGGACCTACTGGAGCTGTAAGAAACAACCAGACCTCTGAAGCAGAACATCTTAGCTACATGTAACCCTTTTGAGTAAATCTTCTTTTGTACATTGATCTAAACAGCCTCCATTTTCAGAATTAGCTTTATTCTATCCCCAGCATTTTAACTTGACAGCATTTTAATTTTAAATTGCCAGCATTTTAACTTAACAGCATATTATCTTAATCTCAACTGTGACACATGCATCTTTGTTTTTTAGTCTAATGACACTCTTAATTTTGTACAGTCGTTGTATACATGGACTTTACATTTGCCCGACATAAACCAATCAAGTCACCATAAATCAATTAGCATTCATGAATCAAATCACAAAACAATTTAAATTCCATCCATAACAATTAAACAATTAACTATTTCAATCATTACACAGAACAAGTTACCATCACACAAAATATAAGTACCAAAAAGAATACAATATACAAAAGCAAGCCTCACCCAGACCTAAAGTACACCATACAAGACCAAAAATTACATCTATCTAATTTTAAAATACATTACACACACATTTATGCATAGCAGCATAGCCAAAATCATTTTCAACACAGCAATACAAGCATTTCCTATCAAACCATTTCTTACCCTGTATATATATATCGATCTAGACATACATACATACACACATACATACAGTGGCAAGAAATGATCGTAAAAAAAAAAAAACACATGTAAAAAATGGAAAAAAAATTGAACAAGTTAAATGAAATACATTTCTTTTGTTCACTTACCATTACTTGACCCACTCACCGACTCCCGTTGAACAGCTTACTCGCGAACCAATCCACACACAGGAACCCATAAAATAATAAACCATAAAATAATAAACAATAAAATAATAAACCAAAACAATCCACGGGTCTTCTATTTGTAATCCATCTTCATCTGTATTCTTCTTTGTTGTATCTTCTTTCGCTCTCTTCCGGGGTCTAATTGTCTTCTTCGGCCATGCCCTGGTCTTCCGGAGGTCCTTCCTCCTCGGCGTCTGCTTCCAAAATGAGACGACATAGGCTTTTATAGGCCTATGATGTCACATTTTCGTCATATGGTTCCCACGGCCCTGATTGGGCTGTGAAAACCATGTGCTTTGGCCGAGACAAAAAAAAATGATGAAGTCATTTAAAGGCAATGAAAGCACAGCCAATCAGAATGGCTGTGCTTCAATTGCCTTTAAGATGACGTCATGAAAAGAAAGATGGCCGGCCTCACATGTTACGGTAGCCAATCAGAGCGTGGGAAATACATCCCAACTCTGATTGGCTCTAGTACCATGTGACAGGCTTTCAATGACGTCACATCCGTTCTCCCCCAAGCCTCTGTCACATGGTCTACTAGAGCCAATTGTTATTGTAGTAGAGCATGTTTTTGATATGAACCCTGCGACATTAGTGGGATTACTTGGTGCATCATTGGGGGGAGAGAGAGAGAGAGCGAGAGAGAGAGAGAAGAGAGCGAGAGAGATAGGACAGATATAAGAGAGAGTAGAGAGATAGAGAGAGGTGGTGTGTGTGTGTGTGTGTATATATATATATATATATGTGTGTGTGTGTGTGTATATATATATAGTTGCATGATGAAGCCATTATACAAATGAATGGGTGAAGGGTGGGTTTCGGGCCAGGGTGGCTTAACCCCTTAATTACCTTTGCGGTTATTATCCGATAAGGTGATTAAGGGGTTAATTGATATCTGAATGTAATTGCAATGTATTGTCTATGTATTTTGTTGGCAACGGAGGACAAGGATTTTGCTGGCGACGGGGGCTTCTTATTGATGAGGTCAGTAGAACTTTATTTATGTTATTATGCTAGTTAGTGTGTTTAATAATGGGCAAATAATCTATTATCCATATCTGGATAATAGTTATTTGGCACAATATTGTACTGTATGTGTTTTGGGGGGGGGGTGGAGATTGATGTATTGAATGTATAAGTCAGGTTTATTTTTTTTACATACAGGGTTGGTTCCTCAGGTGCGCGAGAGACCTCTGGAACCACCTGAGGTATCCTCGGGCTTCTCACGGGTACCAGGCTGCGTGGTCCACGGGGGACACCTGCGGGGGAAAAACCGGTGGCCACATATCTGTGGGGGCATCGCGGTCCCATTTGGACCACCCGTGAGTCCCCAGACTCCCGTGGGAACCACCCGAGGCCCCTCAGACACCTGTGGGTCTGACCCGCAGCTCCCAGACATCCGCGGGCCTACCGTAGGGACCCGCGGAGACCACCTGGTGGGCCAAGGCGCCTGGTGGGACCCACCAACAGGCCTCCAGAACCTGTATGAAATAAGTTGCTGGTACCCAGTAGGTCTGTCGGGTGACCCGCCGGGCCCACCGGGGACTCGCGTGGGGCTGGGGTATGAACCCTGTATGTAAAAGAATAAATCATGTATTTATGGGGGGGCACAGGGGGTGGGTTATGTATTTAATAAATAGAATGATGTTTATTGTGGGGCTGTGTATTGTTTTTATTGTGGGT
>WSYH01005458.1:0-44419 GCA_036426205.1 Ascaphus truei
TGTGTGTGTGTGTGTTGTGTGTGTGTGTGTGTGTTGTTGTGTTGTGTGTGTGTGTGGTGTGTGTGTGTGGGTGGTGTGTGTGTAAGTGTCGTGTCAGAAATAAATAAAGCCTGGTGTGAATGACTAGTTTCCGGAACCCCAAACCAGTGTCTGGACGTCCCCGCTTCACAATATCTAAAGCAGCAATCCCGCCTGGGATCTTACCTGATCCGCAGTCCCCAATTCCAGTAGCCTCATTCCCCCCGCAATGTTATACATTGAGGGATGTGTTCCCTACCTTCTTCTTGGTTAGGGGGGGCTCCGATGTCTTCCGTCTGAAGCTTAAGTCAGATCTGAAGAAAGCAGGTATGGTTATTTTCGGTGTAGATAGAGGCAGTTGAAATTATAGGGTAAATAGATATCCAATCCAGAGTGTGAGAAGTTGAGAGAGTGTGAGAGAGTGTGAAGAGTGTGAGTGTGTTTGGTGTTGTGTGGTGTGTGTGTTGTTGTGTGTGTTGTGTGTGTGTGGTGTGTGGTGGTGTTTGTGTTGAGGAGAGATAGAGTCAGAAGATGGTGATAGAGGAGAGAGTGACAGAGAGAGAGTTGACAGAGAGGGGTGACAGAGAGAGGGTGTGACCATAGAGAGGGGGTACAGAGAGGGTGACAGAGAGCGGGTGACAGAGGGTTGACAGAGAGAGGGTTACGCAGAGAGATAGAGAGAGAGAGAGAGAGAGCATTGGTTGACAGAGAGATGATGGTGTTTAGAGATAGAGAGAGTGTGGGTGGTAAGCAGTGGAGGGGCTCGTGGGGGAGCCTCTCTTGGGGGGCAGACACACAGCAGTGGTGTGGGTACGCCGCTTAGTGCTCGATCGCCTCTGGTGCGCGGGGGCTCACCATGGGGAGAGGGTGGGTACCCACCGGTGGGTGATCACACGAGAGAGAGAGAGAGAGAGGGTGGGTACTGACTGGGTGGGTAGGTGACTGACTGACTGGGTGGGTAGGTGACTGACGACTGGGTGGTAGGTACTGACGGTGGGGTGGGTAGGTGACTGACTGACTGATTTTATCGAGGAGAGCGGAGAACCAGACTACTTGTGAAAAAAAATGGCAACATTAGACATATACTCATTGAAAATAGATAAAATGTACATCTCACAAAAAGGACTGATCCAATTTAAGGAAAAAGTCCTAAGATGCATATACAGGCATACCCCGGTTTAAGGACACTCACTTTAAGTACACTCGCGATTAAGGACATATCGCCCAATAGGCAAATGGCAGCTTGCGCATCGCCTGTCAGCACTCCGAACAGCAATACACGGCTCCCTACCTGTACCGAAGCTGTGCGCAAGCAGGGAGACTATAGAGCCTGCTACAAATGCGCTATTTACATCATTATGCACGTATATGACGATTGCAGTACAGTACATGCATCAATAGTGGGAAAAAGGTAGTGCTTCACTTTAAATACATTTTTGCTTTACATACATGCTCCGGTCCCATTTGCGTACGCTAATGCGGGGTATGCCTGTATATTGTTACTGAGATATATAACTATTCTAATGACCAATATAATAAAATAGATGATTAAACTATCCAGATATCTCACATAGAGATTTGAAGGAATTAGAGAGACAGCTATTATACTAATAACAAAAAAATAAAAATATAATGATGAAAAGAAAAATATAAATGTACTAAGCTGAAACCGAATAATAATACATTTTAATTTAATGAAAATGTGAGAACAAAATATTAGATGAATATTATTTACAAACAATATCCACCTAATCAATATTCAGATGTTCAAATGTATAAATAAATATAGAAACTAATATAGAAAAGAAATTAAAATAAAAATTATATAACCGTTAAACACATATATTAAAAAATATTTAAAAAAACATGGTAAAAACATTATTATTATAATTAGTATCCTCTAACCACTCTCTATATATTAAGGAATAATAAAAATAAAATAAAAAAACAATACTATAGTGAATATATAGGACAAGGAAACAAAACCAGAAACCAAAGTAGCACAAAGTGCACGTATCCACCATTCGTTAATCCCTGTTAAACGGTAGATCCATTAGACTCATTCCTCACAGAACCTTGAACCTATCCCCATACAAATATTGTGGAGGGAATGTGTTCAAGACCCATGACCCTAAGAACACTGGGATCCCTTGTTTACAGTATGTGTGATACAGAAATGAAAGTGCAAACCCTAACTAAATAAATAAAACCATGTGATAAATACAAATTAATATCCCCAAAGGAGATGCTGCTGCGTAAGGGGTTAAACACCCCTCAGAAGACGTCACAAAAACACTCAAGCGCAAAACTCCCTCTGGTTGATTGAAGTATGATCACATAATGAATCTGGAAGCAGAGCTCTGAAGATAGTATAAAAGAGAGGAAAGAGAAATATAGTGCAACACAGTTTAATGAACATGATAGAGGCAAAAAGAGCTCAATCCACTCACATGCTGTAGAAATAAACAGGCTGGTTTTCACAGATAGCTTCAGGTAACCCTACCCGTTTCATTTCATTCGGATAAACTGAATTTTCTTCCCTTGAGATTTTTTGCTATTCTATACAGAACAGGAGATTTTGGGGCAAGGAAATGTGCAAAAGGGGGTCACATTGGGCCCCTCCCCCCATTGCTTGTTCGGGATTTTCAGTATTTGATAAGAGGTTGATTATATTTGGTAATGACCTGGTAAATCCAAATCTAGAGCCAACATCCTCAGACCCCCCAAACCCAGAGCCCTTTATATTTAGCATGGCTCTTTGCCTTAGATTGAAGCAGCAGTAGGTTTCTTTAGTGGCTAACCATTAAGGTAAGGGGTTAACCTTTTCCACCACAAACAACACTCCCCCCCCCCGGAGGGCCTAACCACCATCACCATGGCAGTACCACCCCCCCTACCCCCTTCCCCCACCCCCACCTCCAACAAACTTTCCTACCCCCTCTAACTACATGCCCAATATCCCCATTAGCCAAATGTGGTTAACAGTGATTTGGGGAATCACCCCACAAAAAATAAAACTTGTACTGTATTAAAAAAAAAATATCACATTAAACATACATTTAAAATCACATCTAAACTATATTAAATAAATTACCCCTTCATTACCTTACCTTGGTTACTAACCACTAACCCCTTTTTCCACCCCCCTTGGGAGGCCTAAACCACCCTCCCCGAGGCAGTACCAACCCCCCATTCACCCACCCTGCCTTCCCCACAAAGAGTACCCCCTCTCTTCTACTATGAGGATCCATTGCTTTGGATCAAGTTGAGGATCCATGAACTGAGATCTATTTTACCTGATTGTTTTTTTGTTTGTGTCATTGGTAGGAATTCATTCTTGTTTTTTTTGTTGGCCATTGGTCCAGGATTCTTCTTTTTTTTTGATGGTTGGGCCTAAGCCCTTTATTGGATTTATCCTGGGTGCCGTTGAGGAGGACAGCCTTCATCCCGGCAAGGTAAGTAATTACCTTAATTTATTTAGGGTGTTTATTATTGCTAACGTGGCTATCTAGGCCCACATTGATTGCTTAGGTAGCCGCAGTGACAACAATAAATTAAAGGCTGAGTTTGATTATGTTCTTATTTTACTGTAATGTCTATTTTGTTAAATGCATTTTTTTTAATGCTTCTCAATGGCAAACGAATGATGACCAGTCTATTAACACTTCTTCCTCTGTGATGGAGCGGCCTGTAGGCAAGGTCAGACAAGAGTCCGCACATGCATTTCTGGGTAAACCTTATAATGAGTAGTTTTATTCTCCACAAAAACAACTGAACATTAGGTGCACTGTCCCTATAGCAAAACCAATCAAAAAAACACCTATTCCCTTTAGGGAAACAAATAAACATTTCTCTTCTCCGGCCCTTTCTAACTGGGCCCTCCAGATAACTGTTACCAACCCAAAACATGTACAACAGTACCAAGACCGGGAACAATATGTATGTATTTATTATGTCTTCATTTGTAAGCGCCATTAGTGTACATAGGGCTTCACATTAGTAATACACGTGACAATCATATAATAACAAATATTACAATATAACAGATCATGGGAATAAAGTGCTTCAGTTATAAAAGTAACATTTCGGAAGAGGAGTCCCTCTCTCCGAGAGCTTACAATCTAATTGGTGGGAGATGTTACAAAGACAGTAGGAGGGCATTCAGGTAAGTGCGTCTGCAGGGGGACAAGCTTTATGTATCGTGTAAAGTATTATCCATGGTGCTACTCATATGCTTCTTTAAGCAAGTGTGTGCTTAAGGTTTCTTAAAGGTGGATAGAGAGGGCGCTAGTCGGGTATTGAGGGGAAGGTCATTCCAGAGGTGGGGCAGTTTAGTGAGAGGTTTAAAGGCGGGAGGGCTTTAGATACAAAGGGGGGTAGAGAGAATACAACCTTGAGCAGAACGCAAAGTTTTCGATGGTGCATAGCGAGAAATTAGGGCTGAGATGTAAGTAGGAGCAGAAGTAGTGTAAAGCTTTAAAAGTGAGGAGGAGAATTGATTGCGAGATTTGATAGGAAGCCAGGAGAGTGATTTCACACAGTAGACGCTGAGAACAGATTTCAAAGAGTAAGTGATTCTGGCAATAAGTCTTATAAAAGTCTTATTCTGTGGTTTCTGGTTCAGTGTCTCTTGATTTCTCCAGGCACTATAAGATTGCAGGTGGTGAAGTCCTGCTGCTCCATAAGTCTTTGCACTATCCTTACACTGGCGACACACTTTTTCGAGCTCGCTAGTCCCACGAATTTGGGTATACCCGGGTGTATTGAGGTTTGTGACTGTTTTCTTGCCCGAGTGCATTGGGTTATTTTCAGGCAGGGATTGAAGCATTTTATTCCCGCTGGCTGCAATCACTGCACAGTATATATATATATACTGCATTACAATTCATGAATTTATGCCATCTGGTAGACCGCGAAGCATTGCAGCCTATTAAATCCTAATCATTATCATTTAACAGATCAGCCGCCCGTCAGCCAGGCAGAACCGCGCTGGGAAGGCAAATGCAACGGCTTGTCAAGGTGAGGAGCGGCGCATTCCAGGTATCTGCCAGGTACATACTGGTTTTGCTCGAATAAGTGTGTCGGTGCAGTACTTCCCTTACACTCTATCAGACAGGTAAAGAGAAATTTTGCAGAGATAGTTTAGGACTTGCATAAAAGAGGGAACACCTTGACGTGATCTGCAAGCTTGCAATGGTTTGGGCAAAGAATTTAACAAAGAATTTGGGCTAAGAATTTAACTAGAGATACAGATACGGATTTAACTACTTGAGGCCTGCCCTTTTCCTTGTATTCTATTTCTTGAAATACCGCACTGATACTCAGGGTCTGGATGTGAGTTAATGGCAGCTCTTTGAAAGTCTTAAATATCATAGTGTTCTTCCCATGCGCAAACACGAACGTAATTAGTAATATTTGTCCTGAGGATCTCCGTTGTTAGGTAACCTGCTCATTACCAATGATTTGTACAGTATATGAGTAAGCAAGATGTTCTGTAAAACTTAGTGTTTTCCTATTTTTCAGGTGAGGGTATCTTAAAGCAAATCCACTTTGCTGATACACTTATACGGATATCGATACATTAAATGGCGATAACGTAACGATACAAATTAAACGGACATCTGAGGATCTACGTATCTCAAAGACCTCGAACTTTTTCACTGTTCAGCAGTTCTTAAGCATCATCTACTGACCAGCAGGTGGAGGCTTGAGAATCATTTAAGACAGTAACATTACATTCTGCACATGAGCACTAGCCAATGCCAAAGCTAAACACAAAACAAAACTCTCTTAGCTTCCTCAACTGGAACTTTTTTACATATTTTCCTCCAGCTGCAGTTTGAGTATCATTTTCTTGTATCCATATCTTCTTTAATACTTACCCTAACCCTGTATATTATTTGGGACTCTGCTCTTATGGTACAGTGTATACTTGTGGCTAATAAAACCATGGATCTCATGTTATGAACCCAACACAACCCACAACACAACCAGTTTTTTTTTTTTTTTTTTTTTGGTTTTGTGTTTTTGGTTTTTTTTTTTGATTTTGCAGTTTTCCTTTCCATCACATTCCAACCCCTCACCCCCCCTCCACCCGTTTATGGTTTTTTTTTTTTTTTCTTATTTCCCACTGATATCTTTTGCGGTATAGTACGCAAGGATGCTTTCACCCGCCCCCCCCCCCACTATGGTTTTTGGGAGAGGGTCTCCTTAAAACACCTATAAATATACATATCTAATCACTCACAAACATCATTCACAAAGTGCAAGAATATTTTAGTACGCTAGCAACTAGTAGAACACACTAGATATATAATGAAAACATTTTCACTGTTTTAAAAAGGTATACTTTTATTGTATACTTTTAGATTGTAAGCTCTTCAGAGCGGGACCCCTTTTCCTAATGTTACTTTTATGTATGAAGCACTTATTCCCATGATGTTATTTGTATTATTTGCTATTTATATGATTGTCACGTGTATTACTTGCTGTGAAGCGCTATGTAACTTAATGGTGCTATATAAATAAAGATATACATACATACGTAGCACGTTTGTCCTGTATTTATTCATTTATTTCATTCCCCGTGGCACTGAATGCGTACTAGAATTTCCTGCCCGGTCACCCAGATATATGTATTAAAGGCGCTCACTAATGGGTTATATCCTTATATACAATTATTAGTGTAAGTGAACTAAGATTAGTGCGTAGAAACAAAAAAAGAACAGGTGCACTCCTAGTGTATTAAAGTATAACAATTTAATAGGACTGGAGAGATAAAAAGTGCTCACAACACAAGCGACGCCAGCGATCAGGCAGTTTTTGAGACATCTCAAGCTCTGTCTCAGCAAGGAATCACATGGCTACGATGTCCATCCGCGCACCCACGCTGACCTTAACCGGATGTGGAATGTATTACACTGTGTCGCCTGCAATTCGGATCCTCCCGGCAACAAAACTCCTCCACAATGTTTCCCGGCTCACTGTTGGTACAACGCTTGTAATTGCGCTTATATCCTCTGCTCTCTCACTCTCTCTGCCTCTCAGCTTGCACTTGTCACGATTGTGCCTCGCCACAACCGGGACCGGACCGCGGGGCTGAGGCTGGGTTATGAAATCACCGACCTTATACCCTCGCAGAAAACTGGTCCAGAGTGCCCAGTTCATAGTAAACAGGGCCGGGTTCGGACTGGAGATAACAGCATAGTTTTGGGCAAGCCAGAGTCGGGTAGGAGATACCGGGTAGTCGTAGTTCAAACAGGGATCGGCAACAGGAAATCAAGCTGGTCCTTTCGTCACGCAATCGCTGCAGGTCGGGAAACGAGGTTTACGCGAGTGGCGTCCACGACCCATGCCTCCGGTCTAGAGAGGGAAGACTGACCGCAATAGGCACAACCGCCAGGCACCACTAGTAACCCCGTGTTACAACAAGCGCCAACGAGCAGGTCGTAAGAACCAGGAATCAGAACTCAGCGTACAGCAGCAGGCCTGGAGGAAACTGACGAGTACAACGAACTGGAACAAAACACATAGATACTAACGAAAGAACAAGGCTTGTGGCAGAAACACAGGTACCAATCCCATAAGGACTATGCTCGGCAAGGAAGTAAGCCAAACAGAATATTTAAAAAAGCGACAGTGACCAATCCGGACGAGGGGCATGGTGGAGGCGGTCCGAGGAGCGCTCGTGAGTGGCTGAGAGACCAGGAAGTAGTGGAGCACCGCTGAGAGTCTGTAACACCAGTGCCAGAATCCAAGATGGCGACGGCAGAGTTCAAGGTTGCACTGGGCGGCGGCATGGGTGGCGACGGGGGCAGGGGCAGCAGCCGCTGCAGTACTGGTAGTGGGTGGAGGGGTCACACCACAAGGTACGTGGCCCCCGATTCCTTACGCACTCAATAAGGTGGCACTTACACACAAATGGCACCCTAACGCGTTTCGTCGAACTGACTTTAGGGGATCAGGGAGCCGAGAGAGTATAGGACTATTGTGTACCAACGTACCCGGGAAACATTGTGGGATTTTGTTGCCGGGGAGCCGAATTGGAGGCGTCACGGCTTATACATTCCACATCCGGTTGTGGTCAGCGTGGAGGCCGGATAGCACAGAGTAGCTGCATGGATTCCTTTGCTGAGATGGAGCTTGAGATTGTCTCAAAACTGCCCTGATTACAGGCGTTGCTTGTGGAGTGACACTTTTTAATCTGTCTAGCTCTATTAACTTTTAGAATTGTAAAATCTTTTTTGTTTCTATAGATATCTTCCAAGGAATTGGTGATTCCTATATCCAGGCTGCAAAGAATCCAGAGGACTGGTTACTGGGACTGTTTTTCTTTATAATTCTTATTGATTTTTATACTCTTTGTATTTTGAACTGTTCATTTTTTATTGTTTGTTTATTTTTGTTTAGATTAGCACATGTTTATTGACAGAAGTATTACTATTAGGTCATTGTACCATTGAATTATAGGTTTTGTTATTAGTACATTGATCTATGGGCTATCCTTCACAGTTGTGTACTGTGACATTTGATATCATATCAGGGTTCAGCGAAGAGCTTTATATATGTTATAATTAGGCGCTGTTTCATTTTCTGTGTTGTCATAAGATTAGCAAGTATTAATGTAAAGATGTAGCCAACAGTACTACTCTGGTTGACGCAACACTTCTAAGCTTGCCACTATATTTCTAGATATACTGCGGCCCCATAGAAAAAAGTAGTAATGCACATTATCAAAATGTACGACTGCGCCATCATTTATGTGGCATTGGCGCACGTTTGACCCGTCTGTGGGCAGTGGCATCTAAAGGCATACACTAACTGGGCTGTAGCCAGGGCCCCCAGACCTTTCTCCTTTCCGAATCGCAGCATCAAATGACGCCGCAGACCCGCCAACGTGACATCACATGGCGTCTCGTTGCCATTACCGTGACGTCGCTTTACCATGGCAACACGACTCCTCTGTGACGTTCCCTTGGTGACGTCCGCTGCGTCTTAGATGGTGCAATTGCTGCTTTAGAAATTGTGAAGAGGGGGCATCCTGCCACTGGTTAAGGGGTTCAGAATCAATCACATCTGGGTTTTTTTTGTTTGATTAGTGAGGTCAACACACACACACACACACACACACACACACACACACACACGTAACAAGGACTAATTGTAGTATAATGTAATACAATAAATACATTTATGTCAAAAATGAATGTTGTTCTGACTAGGAATTTATTAAATGTATTTTATTTATATAAAAATAAATTTGTTGTCCCGGGGTGAGTGGTTAGGACTCGCGGGAGGGGTTAACCCCTTCATAACCTTAGCGCTAGTAACCGCTAAGAGAGGGGTTAATCCCTCCTGGGAAGCCTAAACACCCACCCTCGAGCAACTATAACCTTCACCCACCCCCTCTACCACCAACAAACCAGGCACAGCTATTTAACCCCTTCATTACTTTAGCGGTTAGCCACTAAGGTAATGAAGGTCTGTTTTTATTTTACTTTCATAGTATTAAAGTAAGGGGTTTATGGACCTGAACCTCATTCATTTCAAGTCCGGGGGTGCCTGTAATGTTGCTGACTGCAAACAGGATACGGACCCAAAAGGACAGAGGTAGGGAGTAATACAGTACACTGACCTTGGCCTGGGATCAAAGGCCTGGGATGCAAGGGTAGTCAGGTCCAGTTCCGAGGTCGAGGCAGGCAGCAGGCAGATTCAGTTCCAAGGTCAAGACAGGCAGAAGGCAAACCAAAGGCAAGGGGAAGCTCAGACAGGACAAGGTAACCAGTACTTTGCACGAGCAAAGACTAGTAGCAACTGCCTGCCTTTTAAAGGCCAGAGGCAGCTGCTGGCAATGACAACCAAAGAGAGGCTGATTTCCTGTCAGGGGAGTAAGGGCAGGATTTGACAGGAAGCAAGATGGCCGTGGTGGATTCGGACCAGATGATATCACTTCCTGTCAGCATTCATCCTGAATTTTCAGACATATCCCTTATAACTCCCTGCTTCCAGAGGTACAGGCCCCAGTATGCCGTGGGCTATGACGCAGGACATTTAAACTTGCCGGAGATACCGGCACCCGATACAGAGGCTTGTACCATGGGAAGCAGGGGATCCCTGGACCTGAAATGAATGCGGTTCGGCTCCCGAGACCCCTTGCTTCATACAATTAAAATTAAAACTGTGCGATCATCTGTAAGAGCTGTGCAGGGAGATGCAGCTTCTCTCTGTGCAGCTCTCCCAGACTGCTGGAGCGAAATGGAACATGACAACCTGGACTATGTTGCAATGAATTTAGTCAACGGTTATGCTGACATGCTGTGATATGGAAGATCATACTAGTCATGAACATCACCCATTTTGAACTGAGGTCCTTTTGTACACACAATGTAATTCAGAGAAACAATGAAGACCAGACTTATGTTTCAATGCAACCTTACAAGATGCCGAACATATGCATTTCAGCATTTTAGGCTTGATATTGTAAGGGATCCGCTCCTGGGTTTGGCTGGAACTCATTCTTACAGTGCTTTAGAGTGTCCAGAAAAATACCTCCCTGAACCTGCAATCAGAATCACCTGCTCTTGGTGTTACTCTGCAACCTGCCTGCTGCTCCCTCCTATGCAACTCTGGTCCCATTGGCTGCTGGTGCTATTTAGCTGCTGCCCTTCCCCCAAGGAAGTTGCTGAACATAATACTTTCTCCAAGTAACTGTGCTTGCCACAACCAGCTCTGTTTGGCCTGACTTGGCCTTCTAGTGCCTTGTCCTCTTCTCCTAGTTACTGGCAAACTTCGCCTTTGCCGCGCTGAAGTGGCTACACTGTTCCTCAGTGTTTCCTGTGGCGTGTCTGCACTTCTCCTGCATCCTAAGGCCTTCCTGCTCAGTAGCATCGGTGCTACTCTCCTAGATCCTGGCAGACTTCGCCTTCGCCGCGCTGAAGGGGCTACACTATTCCTCAGTGTTTCCTGTGGCGTCTGCACTCCTGATTTTCCTGTGGTCTTCCTTCCACCCTGTTCCGGTTCCCCATTCCTTTACCAACCGCACTGCAGAACCCATGCTGAAGCGCCTTCGCTGAAGTTTTTCCTGTTGACGAATTTTTGCCTGTGACCTCGACCTTCTCTCCTGTGCCACCTGCCTTGACCTCGGGTTGCCTATTGACTACTCTGTCTTCTCCAATCCTGACCCAGCTATGCACGACTATGGAATACGCAACCTGGACCCGGCTATCCACTGTGTTTTCACATCCCCACCTCAGCCCCGCGATCTGGTCCAAGTTTGTGGTGAGCATAAGCGTTACCAATCTACCTTATTAGATGCATTTGCTTGCATTACACGCTTTACTTTTTTTAATATCGAGTTTGCTTTTATTTTAATGCATTCATCCCTTTCATCACCTCATGTCTTTCAATTAGCCCTATCAAGAAAAAAAATGATTCCCAATTCATTAAAAAATGACAAATAATTATAACAAACAGTTGCTTGGCAGAAAAATAACACAATAACTTCAAGATAAGTTACGCTTCAATACTTCTTATTTGTAACGCTGTGCTGCCCGCAGACCAGACCAGTCCCCAGTACTGACGTGGGAAGGGAGTATACCACAACCCACAGCAGTGAGGGCGTGCCCGGAGTGTGGTAGTGAGCGTTGCTGGGTCTGGTGAGAGAAGGGTAGTCAGATGCTTACCGAGTTCTGGGCTTCAGAGGTCCGAGTCGCGGGGTCCGAAAGCCGTGGGTCAAGGGTTGGAGAGAACAGCAAAGTCGTAATCCGTAGCCAGGTCCAGGGGTCTGAGAGGTATACGAAGTCCGAGGGAAGCCGAGGTCAGAACCCAGAGAGGGTACGCAGACGAGCCCGGTCAGGAACGAGAGCTGACACACAGTAGAGAGCCAGGCACAGAACTCCGGACAGCACAAAGCCACAAGGAGCTATGCAGAGCGAGGAAGGAGAGGAGGGAGAGGAAGGACTGGGGTAATATAGTGCGGCTGACCAATAGAGGGTAGGGCAGAGGTGCATCCAGGCAGTCTCTGTGATAGGCTCAGGGGCAGAGAAGAGATGGAAGACAGGTGTGTGGCTGGCGTGCGTGGTGCGGCATCCCACGATTGACGTGTCCCCCGATTCATTACATTATTATTTTTATAATATTTTATCAAATATGGACCAAAACGGGTTGGAATAAGTGCTACTTATATTATATGATTGTTTATTGGAATACTATTGCTATCCTTAATTACCAGAATTAATCTTTGCACCCACTTTTTGTGTGGCATTGATTGCTTTATTAATTCCTTGACTACCCTTTTGATGTTGACCTAATGTCACAAGGTCAAGCACTCTAGTGACCCCTTTGACGTCCAGTGGATTTTGCTTGATTTCAAGAAGAGATAGCCTTCACTGCGCTCCAGGAACGGTGAGCACGAAGAGAACAAAAAGAGGACGACCCGTCACTTCCACTCTCATTATCCATGAGCGTGGTGAAAGGAGAAAGGCAAAACTCGCTTTGGGGCCTATGTAGCTATTCTTTAAGCTTGCATTTTGGATGATTTGGCGATAACATGTCATTAGGAAAATATATCAATTTTCTTTTGCCGACAATATATATTTTTCCCGTTTTGCGAGGGTGGCCTATGCTTCATTGATCAGCTTGCTAGTTTTGCCATCAAGCACCGGGTGAATCCAGTGCGGATGGGCGACTCTGTTTTTTCCTGTGTGAGGGCAGGATGTCCTGGTACTGAAAAGATTATGCACTTTCCCAAACCAGACCTGTTAAATTAGATCAAGCTTTATTTTTTTTTATTTCCACTAGAGGGCACTGTGTATTTAATATGGCAGGACAACAGTTTAAAGCAGCAATCATACCTTCCTTTTTTTATTTATAGGATTCAAGCAGGGGGTCTCCGGAGCTGAACTGGGTTAATCTTAGCTCCTGGAACCCCCTGCTCCCCGAGATACATACCTCAGTATGGGGTGCCAGTATCTCTCTGCTTGCTTAAATGTCCTGTCTCACGCGGGCCAATAGGAAGCTGCGAGGGATGACGTCATGTATGTATGTATGTCTTTATTTATATAGCGCCATTAATGCACATAGCGCTTAACAGCAGTAATACACGTGACAATCATTTAAATAACAAATAATATAAATAACACATAAAGGGGAGAAGTGCTTCAGACATTAAAGTAACATTTAGGAAAAGGAGTCCCTGCTCCGAAGACCTTACAATCTAATTTGTTAGTAGGAAGAACGTACAGAGACAGCAGGAGGGTATTCGGTAAGTGCGTCTGCAAGGGACCAAGGTTTATGTATCAGGTGTATAGTATCAGCCATGGAGCTACTCATATGCTTCCTTAAGCAGGTGTGTTTTGAGGTGGCTCTTAAATATGGATAGAGAGGGTGCTAATCAGGTATTGAGGGGAAGGGCATTCCAGAGGTGTGGGGCAGTCAGTGAGAAGGGTTTAAGGTGGGAGAGGACTTTAGATACAAAAGGGGTAGAGAGAAGACATCCTTGAGCAGAATGCAAGAGTCGGGATGGTGCATAGCGAGAAATTAGGGCTGAGATGTAAGGAGGAGCAGAAGAGTGTAAAGCTTTAAAAGCGAGGGGGAGAATTGAGTGTGTGATGGTATTTGATAGGAAGCCAGGAGAGGGATTTCAACAGGGGAGACGCTGAGACAGATTTCGGAAATAGTAGAGTGATTCTGGCAGCAGCATTTAGGATAGATTGTATGGGAGACAGGTGAGAGGCAGGAAGGCCAGACAGCAGAAGGTTACAGTAATCGAGATAGGAAAGGGTCTGTGTCAGAGTTTTTTCAGTCGAGCATCAGAGGAAAGGGCGTATCTTGGTAATATTACGGAGGAAAAAAACGACAGTTTTTTGCTACCTTTTGAATGTGAGAAGAGAATGTGAGAGAGGAGTCGAAGTGACCCCTAGGCAGCGTGCTTGGGCTACTGGTTGATTGATAGTACTTCCAACAGTAATGTGGAAGGAGGAAATAGGGACAGGTTTGGGAGGAAGTATGTGGAGCTCTGTTTTGCCATGTTAAGTTTAAGCCGGCAGAGGGCCATCCCGGATGATATAGCAGAGAGACATTAAGAATCTTTAGTCTGTACCGCAGGTGTAAGGTCAGGGGTAGAAAAGTAAATGTGTGTGTCAGGCAGTTCACAGCTTACCGAAGGGGTACAAAAAACTGGTATCCAAGCACAATCACATTAAAAGGTTGTTTATTGAGTGCATACAGATAGTTCTTTCTGCCACAGAGAGAACTCTTGACGCGTTTCGTCCACCAATAGGACTTTGTCAAAAGAGGAAAAGCTGGTTTATTTTCATATACATTGTAGTTTTTTTTACATCTTTGTGAAATGTTTTCTGTTCTGTATTATATCTATTTCTTCATGAAGGTTATACCAGCTTTTCCTATGTTTATGCAATCAACATGTTTATGTGTGTCCTCATCTCTTATGTGATAGGGATAGCTTAATTAATCAATTAGTGGGATACACCTTTATTCAACACAATCTGTATCAATATCTTTGTATGACATTAAGTTTACTTATATTGTAGATTTCTCTGTCCACTCCTAGCTGTTTATTGATACATGTTCCCATATGGATTTATGATTCATTATTTTCCTAGTGCATTATCAATATAGAGACATGGACACACTTTTCGAGTTAATTGTTATATGTCTTAATCACCTGTCATGCATTTCAGGTGTTGGAGAGTTCAGAGGAGGGGCTATATATACGTCATTCCATCAGCCCCCTCTCATACTCCTTGAGAAAGGGCTGGAGAGCCTGAAACATGTAGGAGATTTTGTTTTTTATGTTAGTTTGTTTTTTGTTTTTAACAATGTAATTCAATAAACCTTTTTTATTTTTTGCTACCTCTGGTGAGTTGATCGGTGCTTTTTCTGGGTTCCTGCTGTTCCACCAATTTTTTCAACTCGACAAGTCAAGGGATGTTGTTGTAAGATTCCAGCACTACAAAATTAAAGAGGCAGTGCTGGCAAAGGCCAGAGCTATGGAAGACCTCACGCTCGGACCATTTCCAGATCGTTAGTGATCCGAGCCCCTCCCACCCCGGGCCCCTCCCACCCTTTTGCGCAGATTGGCCCTGTAAACAGATTACTCAAACCCTCAGAGATTAAGGTGTGAAGTATAAATTTCCCTTCCGTCTGTTTGCCTCCTGAAATGGAGTACAAGCCTCAGTGAAAGACTCAGAGGAAGGAGCCACGTACCTAGAGAAACTTGGGTTAGAGCACCATGCTCCTCCATTGACTCAAATAAGGAGATTACAGCCCAGCACAATGTAGTCCAAAATTGGAGGGAAGTCGGAATGCGTCCAGACTTCGTATGACCCCGTCACGTTCGTTTGTTACATATGACCCCTTTATTTGGGAACCCTGACTTCATTCTGGGTATGTCTCCCTAAGACTTCCAGACCTGGAGTTCAGGGGGAGTTCCCAGAATTTTTCATTTGTGGGCAGACAAAAACACGAAAACATTTTAGTCTCTTTTCAGAGAGGTGGAATTACCACATACTTAGATCTTTAGATTTTACCAATTTAGGGGATTTGTTAATTCAAAAGTTCCCTTCTCAGATTATATCTCCTTTGAGAGTTTATGTCTGAGAAGAAGTGAACACAAGAACATAATCTCTTCTCTATATAAGTACCTGTCTGCCTCTGGCTTCCCTGCAAAGTCCAGGTTCATATCTAAATGGGAAGATGACTTAGGTGAGGTAATAGGCTTAGAGGACGAGGAAGATATATTTGAAGCTGTAGCGAAAAGTTCTAAATATTTTACAATAAAAGGAAATGCCTTTAAAATACTTGATCAGTGATACCCTGGGGCATGTGATAGAGACAGTGTGTGTGATAGAGACTGTGTGCATGTTTGTGTATGAGGTGTGTGTATATAGCATGCTTGTGTGTGTGTGTTATTAAGCATGCTTGTATATGAGGCGTGTGTGTGTGTATATGGCATGCTTGTGTATTAGGCGTGTGTGTGTATATGGCATGCTTGTGTATGATATGGTATGGTATATCGGGCGTTTACATCGGTGCGCAGTATTTGGCTACTCTGCATTGCTTACCTCACCTCAGGGTGCTGGATTCAGGTGGCTGGGCGATTATTTATTTATTTATAAAATATTTTACCAGGAAGTAATACATTGAGAGTTACCTCTCGTTTTCAAGTATGTCCTGGGCACAGAGTTAAGACAAATAATACATGGTTACAAATACAGTTACATAAATGAACATGGTATACAAGACATTGCATGCACAGTTAAAGAAAATATATGTTATGGGCGTATGTAACAGTTACAGACCAGATTAAAGTGTGTGACAGCCTTAGATTTGAAAGAACTTAAACTGGTGGTGGATGTGAGAGTCTATGGTAGGTTGTTCCAGTTTTGGGGTGCACGGTAAGAGAAGGAGGAACGGCCGGATACTTTGTTGAGCCTTGGGACCATGAACAGTCTTTTGGAGTCAGATCTCAGATGATAGGTGCTGCATGTGGTAGGGGTGAGGAGCTTATTCAGGTAGCTGGGTAGCTTGCCCATAAAGAATTTAAAGGCAAGACAGGAAAGGTGAACTTTGCGCTTAGACTCTAGTGATGACCAATCTAGTTCTTTGAGCATTTCGCAGTGATGTGTGTTGTAGTTGCATTGGAGAACAAAACGACAAATTGAATTGTAGAGGGTGTCAAGTTTGCTAAGGTGGGTTTAAGATGCCGTGCCATATACTATGTCACCATAGTCAATAATTGGCATTAGCATCTGCTGTGCGATACGCTTTCTGACCAGGAGACTTAGGGAGGATTTGTTCCTGTAAAGTAACCCTAGTTTGGCATAGGTCTTGGGTCTTGATAGCAAGGGTGAAAAGTATGGGTGCCAGGAACTTTTGTAGTACAACTCAGTCTTTATTCACGTCCCTAGGTACGGGGACACCTCCCCCACATACTCATATACATTGCTTTACATACTCTTGGTTACTCATGGACACAGTGCTTCTCTAGGTTCCCACTCTTAACACTTAAAGGGAGGTGCATTTACTTGGTAGCATTACTTGTATTTGACTCGGCTGCTTCGGCGTAACATCATTTGTATCCAGTCTACTTTGGGCCCTTACTGGGATCCTAGCCGATTCTGTGCAGGTACCGACTATACTCCAATCCTGCTACTTCTCTTCTGCTTGAGGAGAATACATTGTTGGATCCGCCTGTAGAGCTGATCCGCTGACACCCAGGTGCACTCTACATATGGCCCACTGTGGCGTGTCTGTGTCTCCTTTTGTGGTACCTGCATGTTTCCCTTAGCCATTTAATTATGATTCTTACTATAAGGACACTACCCCTATCTGTATCATAACAAACAAGGGGGGCCTGATCTATTCTATTACTTCATGAACATAACCCCTGTGAAAACAAAAAGGGGCGCTAAAGTGAGATATCTATAAGTGTAGGTAAAAATAAAATTGGTCGTGATCTGTGATAAAGTTACCTCATACCACAGAGGTTGATGTCCTGCAGCCGGAGTGTTAGGGATCCCGAATCCCCTATGAACAGACTGGAAGATAGAAAAAACTCTGGCACATAAACTTCAATGATCTCTATTGAAAACAGAGCTTGCTCTGCCGCGGTGCCTATGGATGAAGCATTCAAAACATATATGCATAGTATAATATCTGCATTTATTAAAATACAAATTACATTTGTTTGCCTACGTGGATTTTTAAATCAGATTCACAATGCGCAAGCAACGTTTTAAAAAAGCGATATTAGAGTTCCATCGAAATTCCTCCTTATCTTTTGCCGCTTGATGTCAAAGTTTATTTTCTGGGGGGAAAAAATATGCAATTATTCCCAGTATTTCGCATGCTGCATGAGTACAAGCATTTATACTGTATGCAAAGCATACTGTACACTACTGTAGTGTAAAAAACAAAAGTATAGACAGCACACAAAAGAGTATGTAAAGTAATAGGTGCAATGTGGAACCGGGAGGACCCTTATTCCTCCCAAACAAAATACTAAAATATAAATGTTCCCAGCACACAAAGAAGGAAAATGGGGAGTAGTGAACCAAAAAGGTTTAATGAGCAAAACACAAAGTGAGTGAAAAACCACAAAACAACAATGGGGGAGAATAGGGAGGGAAGGGATGGGGTGAACAAACGTAAAAGTACAGGGGAAGGGGGGCGGCAATGTTTCGGGGTATTGAACCCCTTCCCTCCCTATTCTCCCCCATTGTTGTTTTGTGGTTTTTCACTCACTTTGTATTTTGCTCATTAAACCTTTTTGGTTCACTACTCCCCATTTTCCTTCTTTGTGTGCTGGGAACATTTATATTTTACTACTATAGTGTAATTTGGAAGCAGCAGTTCAAGCAATATCCTACTCTTTTTTTTTTTTTTTTTTTTTTTAATAAATCAGTTCTGTACGATGAGAACAAACTTCTGATAGGCTCTAGATCTTTAGTCCCGCCCTCTCCCTAGCAGTCCACCAATTGTATCTACTGTAGTAACTGGTCAGTCAATCATATTGCAGGACTACATTTTCAATAATGCTGTGCAAGAATTGAATTAAATAAACCTGAGCAAAGTGATTGATTACAGGAGAACGGACCGATCTGCAGCTTACTGTAACTAATCACTTGTCTGTGTGCATATTGTATTGATGCACATAGTGTTCTTTTTTTAAATAATAATTTTTTTAAAACACAGCAGCTTGAACTGCAGCTTTAAACGTAATACTGTATAGTGTAATACAGTACTGTAGTACATTATAATTACCTTCATTATAAACTTTGCCAAACGGGTGGAGATGAGCCACTGCTGCCTGCATTATAGTTGACAGGTGACAGCTGGCCTGTTACACCTTTAGTTGACAGCTGCTGTAGCTGGTAATCATGTTGGTTGTAAGCATGCTGGTACAGGTACCTGTACGTGTAATCTGGTTGGAAATCAGGCTGTAAATCTTGCGGGTATTCCGGTGGGGACAGGTAGCAAGGATTGCCGTTCACCAGGTTTTCACTGACGGTCAGACCGTTATTATAAGACGGTGCTGGTGCCGGTGCTGGTGCTGTTGCCAGTGCTGGCACATTGCTGGATTGGGATTGACGAATCTTACATGGATTAAACCCGACCTTTCTACTTTTGAAGTTGCCATGATCAAACAAACTGTAAAAATGTGGGCTCACACACCGATACCCTCTCTATCTCCGGGAGTAGGGTAGATGCAAAAAAAACAATGATCGTTAGTTAAGGTGTGCCTTATCGAACGCTTCCACCCATGAACGTCAGGTGAAAATTTCTAAAAATCATAGTTCGAAATGAAATATTCATATATTTCTGATACAGTCACCATCTTATCTGTAGCAGCATAAATTGCAGAACATATTAAAAATGCATAACTACAGTCAGGTGTTTTATACGTGTATGGTGTACACCTGGTGTCCAGTCCAGTCAGAAATTGTGCAGGGATAAGAATGTAGAAAAAAGCCCACAGCATTGTGTTTTAACAGTTTTTATTATAAAACACCTACATTTCATAACGTCTTCAAGGACCAAGGTCGATTCACAATGGACCACTGTGTTACTGTAGACTTGTTTTTATCTGGTTTCTTAACACCTGAAAATTCACACAGTAGCACAGTACTGTACACATTACAATTCATTCATTTCTGCCACCTGGCAGATACGCAAAGAATTGCGCCCAAAGAAATCAGAATCCATAAAACTTTTTAAAAATCAACCGCGGTAAACACAGGTGTGCCTGGTGTGATTGGCGACGTGAATGCCTTGTGGAATACAGCAGAGCACACGAAAACGTCTCCATGAAATGTTCGAATAACGGCCGCTGCATCTGTAGATACCAGTGAAGCTACTTAACTGTAAGCAAGTAGAGTGAAAAGTGAATTTACAGGGACCTTACTGGGAGATTATATTATACCTTGAAAAAGGAGTGGCTGGCCTCCCACAGGCTGCTCAATAAGCAGTTCCAGGTGGATTGCTAAATACATTATTCACACCTTAATAGTTGTACTCTGTAGGAGCGTGCTGCATAGGATTTAATTCAGCCCAACAGAAAGAAAATGTAAAACAAATATATATTCAACACGCTTCTCTGTGTAAGGAGCATGCAGCTGGTGAAAGGATTGGCCATACAAGTGTGCCAAAACTGAAAGTTAATCCCTGCGCTTCTCCCATTGGGATAGCAATAAATGGGGAAATATACATAGTGTAAACTAAATCTGTAAGACAAAGGAGACTTTTGGTTACATCCTTTAATCAAATATTGCCAAGCCTGCTAACCAACATCAAGGTAAGTCTCAATAGCAGGTCCCTATGTTAAAAGCATACAAATGTTCTGTGAAATATACCCTGAAGGGGTTAATATACTAAGCATAAGCTTATGTAACTTAGTGCAGTTAAAAACTGGTATATACCAGTGAAGCTACTTACCTGTAAGCAAGTACAGTGAAAAGTGAATTTACAGAGACCTTATTGGGAGATTATATACCCTGAAAAAGGAGGGACTGGCCTCCCACAAGCTGCTCAATAAGCAGTTGCAGGTGGATTGGCTAAATACATTATTCACACCCTAATAGTGATGCCCTCTAGGAGCGTGCTGCTAAGGATTTAGCATAGGGACCTGCTATTGAGACTTACCTTGACGTTGGTTAGCAGGCTTGGCATTCTTAACTGAATTTAATTCCTTGGAAAATCCATACTGAGAGGATCAAGGAGTAATATTGGTTATAACATATATGGGAAATCAGCTTTATTTGTATATATTTTATTTTAAAGTGGGGTTGGGGGTGGGACTAGGGGCGGGGTTGCGGGCAGGACTAGGTGGCGAGTAGATTTTTTGATTGGGCGAGTAGATTTTGGGTGATTTGTCGAACACTGGTAATGGATATCGATGTATCTAAAGCCCCTCTAATCATACTTGGGGCAGAACCCCTTTGAGACTCCTGGCTCTGCTGAACCGAATCTTGGGTTCTAAAGGTAACATTTTTCCCAAAATGGGGTCCATCTTAAGAACATTCAAGTGCCAAGCAAGAATATTTCTGATTTTCCGATGGGCCACATTAAATTGGGTTATGAATTAGGGTTTCCCAAAACTAGTACCCTTTATGTTATCCGAGGGATCTAGATTGACAACATTGTCCCAACACCTGGGGGAAACGATAATAGACCTCTATTGGATCTGTACTGCTCTATCTATTTTAAAATGTTTCTTGCTTTTAATCCTCCTTATAGATCCAATCCTGGTATTGCAACCATTTTTTTGGTAAGGAGATGGTCCCTATCCTGTCCATATGCTTTCTGAAAAGTCTCATCTACAATCTTATCATCATACTTCTTATCCGTGAATGTACATCTTAATGTCAGAGCTTGCTCTATAAAGCCACACTCATCGAATCAATTATGTTTTAAAGGCAAAAACAGGCTTAATAGGATGTAATTAATCATCCGATATCGTGATGACTGGTTGTATCTAAATAAGAATTCACACTAACATCCTTAAAATGTGTAGTAGTGCCTTAGACCAAAGAAGAGGTTTGTAAGCTCTACTGGGCGCCGATTCATTGTACCTGAAAAGTGCTGTGTACACTGTCATTGTTATATAAGAAAAGATTATGGTCTATATTTAGCAAGTGGTCTGTGACATTATGGGGTTAGCTCTCTGTATAGCACATTTTGTTTCCACTCCCAGTAGTGCATTATCGTACTTCTTATGTAAGTATCTGTAGCTAGGATATTCATGTCTACAGAATCAATGAAGGACAGGAGAGAGGATTTGCCAGAAGAAGGATGAGCATACACCAGACCTAAGCTTGGACTCTAGGCTCTAGACTCTCCCTGTCCATTCCTTCTCTAGGGACAATTAGGCACTGGGACAGTGCTTGTCTGCTGTTTTGTCCTGTTCTGCATGCTACAGAGCAGCCTAACTAAGTATACCTGGAATCCAACTCCTCAGTCTCTTCAGAATCTTCACCTATACTCTCTCTGGTCTCTAATCTTCACACGTCTTATTCCATAATACACCTTCATGCACTGGAAGACACCTGACCCTTGTACCCTCGATTCTTGTCCATTCTGTTCTTTCTGAGCCTTATCCCCTCGACTCATGCCCCTTCCGATTAACAATCTCCCAAATAAATACAGACACCTTTGTTAGGTACAAATAGCTACAGCCTTTTATTAAATATAATCAGTGACCTGGTCAGTACTTAGTCCCAACCAGTGAACCCACTTACAGTATGCTCACCGCTGCT
Organism: Ascaphus truei; assembly: GCA_036426205.1. NCBI lineage: Eukaryota > Metazoa > Chordata > Amphibia > Anura > Ascaphidae > Ascaphus > Ascaphus truei. Next base: position 22,293 of record WSYH01005458.1, read on the forward strand.
ACATGACCCAGCGAGCACTCATGGTTTGTACCACGTGGGTTCCCTCTTTGGAGTACACCCATAGAACCGCTGTATATGGCCCTGACCCAAGAATGCATCCAGCTGGACCCCTCACATTCCACCAAATTAACCACCTGGGCAAAATGGACTGGTCTGCACCCCTTCAGATGTGACAAACGTAACACCATCAACACCTTTAACCATGCCCTTTCTTTCATTTGTATTTTTTTTCTCTAAAGTATAACATGTTACAACACAATCATAAACATAACATTATACATAAACCTGAATCCCAAAAGGGGGTGGGTAGACTGTAACCTTTTGGGGAGGTGGTAAGAGGATGAGAGAGGTGTCATGGGGCAACAGCCCCTTGAGTAACCTCTCTCTCATCCTCTTCCCCCCTCCCACCCACCCAATGCATCACTCATGGTGCCTCGGGCCAAGGGTCGTGCTTCCCTTCCCCCAAAAGGTCAGGCTTTTCTTGATGGCCCATTAAAGATTATAATAATGTTTTCCTGCGGTATAGCACCGCTTAATATGAACCTGTATGGCTGAAGATGTTTAGGGAAAAAGCGAATCAGGACACTATGGATTTAAGAAATTTAAACTACTTTACTCAAGCCATATATATGACATTTTGAACTTCACTCAAGCCTTTCTCAAGTGATAAAGTAGCACATACTGTAACACACAACAATGTCTCATATAATCCTTAAATTATCACGGTGCCTTCTGTTGGTAATCACCCACCAGTGTCTTGCATCTATTCTGATTAGTCCCATCCAGTTTGGAATTTGCGCATGTGACATCATCCAGATGTCCCTATTGATTGGTCCTAAAATGGGCGTCGCATGACGTCGTCATAATCCTCCAATTTCCGGCTCCACTGGTTGGTCCCTGCAGTATCACGTGTTCCGTGATGCAGCATATTTGGTGTTTTGGTGTGCAGCATATAGCCCTATCTTGCATTGGCTGTGGATATTCACTTTTTTTTTTGTCTAAGTTCAATATATTTTGTTAAGAGGCACTACAGGTAGATCTGTGCCACATGCGAACATGGGATCTCAATCTTGCAACTTTACTGCCCCCTGGGGATATAAAAAGCCACCACAGTTGGGCAAAAAAAAGTGTTACACAAACTACATATTGGAAAACTCTGCACTTACTGTAGATGACCTAAAAAAACAGGAGTGAGCACAAACAACCTGATTGGAATGCTTGAGGGACAACAATGTGACAGCATTCCAAAGTGTTTATGAAAAGACCACACACAGCTCACCAGATGAGTTCTGCTCACACTACATTGCATAAAGCAGTCACTGGAAATTTCCACTGCACAGTGACAGCACATGATCATCCTATTTAAGCTGAAAGAAAGCACTTAGAAGGATGTTGGGTGTTTACACGGTGCATTCCTTAGTCATGATAGTACTGTAATCTTACTCTCTTATCATACCACGTACTGTATATGTATCCTAGATTGCTATCTTATTCACTCTCAGAACTTGAGGAAGACGCCGGAAATTAAACCAGCTTTCATATAAAATATATTAAAGGCTGTAAAAGTCACTTTGTTATATTAAGAGCTTACAGTACGTAATGGTATTCATAACAAAAATATTTGAGTTCTATAAAAAAAAAAAAGCTTGAGATGCATTTGTACTATAATTTAACTCTTTCCAGAGATCAATTATTCCACGGGCATGAAGCGTGATAGCAGTATGGGGTAAAGAGTAAACACATTTTTTTATTTACAAAACCCGAATACAAGTAAAACAAACGCAAAGAAGGGATGTTGTTGTTTTTTTCCAAAAAACTCTTTCATTTTATATTCCTGTAACATAAATGCTTAGACATCTTTCTAAAATATGGCCTAAAGAGTTTGTATGTGTATATATTTTTTAATCAGGCAAATTACGGCAATTTTTTAAAATTCACTTGGAATACTGAACTTTATTCTAAATACGTGTGAGCTAAAAGAACATACAGTTGCGCCGACGAATATTCTAAAACTTGCCTTAAACTTGCCTTGGAAAATCTGGGGCTATCACCAACAAGATCCAGGTTCATGCTGGGTACATGGTGCAAACATTTCTGCAGAGACTAATGGCCCATCGGGTTAACACAGCAGGGGTCCCTGGCAGTCCCATTGAGTTTGAATGCGACCGCGAGGGACCCCCGCCGTTAATCAGATGGGCCATTAGTCTGTCTGCAGAAATGTCACTGAAATGTTGCAGCATGTACCTGGATCTTGTTGGTGATAGCCCCAGATTTTCAAAGGCAAGTTTACGGCAAGTTTTAGAATACTCGTCGGCGCACCATGTGATGTCTGCAGAAATAATTAAAATAATAAAAAGGGATTTTGATTTATAATGGAAGAAGGATGGATTCAATTTTTTTTTAAATAACCAGAACTTATTCGTTTCTATATCGAGCCCATTATCACTTTCTCATAAATCAACTTAACACCTGAAACATTTGTAGCAGGGTCCATACTCCTGTCCCCCTAGACGCACTCACCCTCCTTCCGTTGCGCGCGTGGGTTGTATTGCGGCCGGTGTGATAGGGAAGCGGTGAGTCGGCGGTGGCGGGAGAGAGCGGCTGAGCAGGCGGTTGCCGGGGACGCGATGGGCCTCGTTAGGCCGCGATCGCGTTGCAACGGCCCGGCGGTAGCGGAGCGGGCCGCCACATGACAGTTAGTCGCGCACGCAGCAGGAGGCCAGCTAGCGCAGGAGGCTCCAGATAGCTGCGCATGCGCGAGGAATGACGGCCAGCCCCCAGGGTGCATAGGGGCAGAGACACCTGATGCCAGGCAGCCAATCAGAAGGCCAGATTCCCCTGCTAGCAAAGAGATACATTTCGGCGGGGTTTTGCAGCCACGCATCACTCAGGATCCGGACCAGCTAGGGTGGAGGTGGATGCAGGGGTGAGTGACCCTCTGCATTAGGCCAGCAGCCCCAACGGTCCCAGTTAGGTTGAGCCATCTATTAGCTTGTTGGAGCTTAGGGACAGGCCCTAGATAGGGACACTGCCCCATTTATTGGTTGAATAGACAGGACACAGTGTTGAAGACTGCGCCGTGAGGTGGGTTCTGGGCTCAGAACACCACCCAAGACCCTGCGACAAGGAGTGACATTGTTCGCGCTGGACTTTCAACCCACGTGGGTGGAGGACCCGTAGGTGTGTGGATTTATATCGCGGTAACCGTGGCTGGAGCCCGGGCAGTAACCTGCAACTCACGTGCACCAACCAGGCCTATCACCAAACATAGTGGCTGCGCAGTCACACACACACTGTGACAGTGGTATTTGACTTCGAGAACCGAGACATTTGGGTGGGGGTTATGGACACAGGGTGGGTCGCATTGTGGTGGTTAGCGTCCGCCGTGAGCACAGAGGTGATAGCGTCCGCCGTGACGCCTAGAGGTGATAGCGTCCGCCGTGACGCCAAGGTGGTAGCGTCCGCCGTGACGCAGGTGTGGTTAGCGTCCGCCGTGGCGCATGATGATGTTGTATGCTTTTTGATTTGCGTGCGTGATTTGTGTGTCCATGCAGTAAAGCCCGTCCTGTTTTATTTTCGGTAGTGTGTGTGTGGTTGTTCCGTGAGGCCTCATCCCACTCCGTTGGGATCCCTCCAGGTGGAGGGTTGCACCTAGAGATGTATGATAAAGATGTACCCCAGGTTCCCCAAGACGGAGGCTTAGGCTCCTGAGAGCCACACAGGTGTGCACAGCAAGTAGTAGCGGCGGTAGTCTATAGGGGACTACCCGTTACTTTGGAGGCGCTGCTGAGATCAGACCTGGGGTGCCCGAACTCAGTAAAAATGTGTTAGGTTTACACGTACCTTCCCGCAAGAGGTGTACACGTGGGCGGTTAAAAAGGCAAGTCCGCTCACAAACCTTGTGTAGAGACAAGTTCCCGCCAATGCCTCATCCTATGAACTATGTTTAATCCTAAGCAGACCCAGGCTTAGAATGCAGAATCTTGGGTCGCCGCTCCGAACCCCGACGGGTCATGGTGCACGTACTAATCACTGGGGGATGTGAATTGTCGCCAGCAAGGCCCATCCAACTTGCGTTTCCACGGGGCCCTTAGCTCAGGGTGTCGGTTATATATCCTGAAATGCCGGTTAAACCACCGAACCCTGTAGCCCCAGAACCGACCTGCTAGAGACTAGTATGCGCATGTCCTGTCCCCACCAGAAAGTGTATGGGGGATGAGGCCAGTGTATTATCCTGTGCTAATGTCGCTCAAGCAGACGGAGCTCCAGCCCAGTAGAATGGGAGAAAATCCAATTACTAGCCCAGGCCATCCAACAACTGGGTAGGCCCAAGCACGAATCCCTTCCCCTCAGCCATATCGCAAGTTAAAGCTCTTTTCAGGGATAAACCACTACCACTGGTGGAAGAGGCTTGAGTTGTGGAAGGAATATGCTTCACAGGTACTGGAAGAGTGGACCTGTCCTGATGAGGGAAAAGACAACGAAATCATGGAGTGCCTGCGCCCGCCTGCGTCCACTACCATCAAGATGATAAAGATCAGCATACTGAGGTTACCGACATCAGATGATGGAGTCGCTTACCCGGGCATATGGTAAGGAAGATGTGTGAGCGAGTTATGGACTAAGTATTACATACTGCGCCAGAAAGAGGGGGGGAAGAGACCTATCCGAGTTCAACAACGGATCCATTGCTCTTGTGGGAGCTACGTTCCCGCCAAGTCATCAAGGCCTAGAAGTAAATGAGTATAGGCGCACTCAATTCCTGCGGGGAGCCAACCCAGCACCATATCGTGGTAATGATCAGATGCACGCTACAAAAGGGGGACCCCCCTACTCTAGAAGACCTACTGGATGAGGTGAAGGGTCATGAGGCCTATACTAGGTTGCATATAGCCCAAGAAGGCCAAAGACCCGCAAGGATGAGCAAAGGAAGCAACAGTGCCCAAAGCAAAGGGAAGCAAGAGGGTAAGGATACGGCCACCCGGAGGTGCCTAGGTCCGCTCCAGGTCACTTGACGGTCCGGGTCCCCGCCCAGACTTCCGTTGCTTCAAATGTGGCGAGCAGGCCAGTGTTGCAAGGAACTGTTGAACCCCACTAAGGCCCAGACTACACAGTGACCGTGCGGAAGGCAATCTCGTCCCTATCAACCGTACCCGAGGATGTTGCCGAGGAGTCGGAGAGGCCTTCCACGGAGGAGACGCCCCCGGCGATTGCTTAATGCGAGTAGGGCCCCCGCTGTAAAAAAGAGTCGTCGTGGAGGGAATATACTCTTCAGCATTCTGGACACTGGATCACAAGTGACCATCATCTACCGTCCCTTCTACGACCAGCACCTCAGCCATCTTCCCTTGCAGTCAGCCGAAAAGATGAAGTTATGGGGACTGAGTAAGATGATTATCCCATCGACGGAATAGTGGCGGTCAAGCTGGATATCTTGCAGTTGAACACTAACAAGTCGCATCCCATGCTGGTGGAAGCTTTGGTCTGTCCAGAAGTCGAGACTCCCAGTGCCCCCACATAACTAGGCAGAATGCGATATTGTGAGGTCGGTGATTAGCTCATTCTACAAGAAGCCGGTGAGCTACCGTTGTCACCCTGAATTAGCCCCTGGCCTGCGGGAGGGGAAGGATGCATATGGGTGGCGTAAGAGGAACAGTACGGTGAAATCTTTAATCAAGAGCGAGGGGTTATTGCAGATCACCAGGGGGAGTGAGGCACGTGACCAGCGCTGATCAAGTACCCCAGTCGGCACGAACACGACCGATACTTCTCGCTAGAGACCCTTCCCGAGTCTGAGAGTCAGTGGGGATACCGAATGATACTCGAAGTACGGGATTGGCCATCTACCGCCCCAGGAAGATTACTGGTGGTCATCCAGAACATGTCTCTCCATACCGTGCCGCTAGAAGTAGGACAAAGGTTGGGTAGAATTTATCCTGTGGCATGTAGACGACCCAGTGACGTTCACACTGCCGCTGTGGGAGAAGAAGAGGCCGAGGCACTACAATTCGACTTCGGAGAGTCTCCCCTGGAAGAGAAGGAAAGAGAAGCTATGTGTCAGTTGAGAGAGAGAGAGATGTGTTCTCTACTATGAGATGGACGTGGGATGAGCGAAGAAGCGCTCAGCACACGATTGTTCTGAATGATGACACGCCATTTAGGGAAAGGTCGCGCCGCTTAGCTCCCAGAGTGTGGAGGATGTGGCGGGGTGTCCTGAACGAGATGAGGAAACGGCCGGCAGTGACCGGATCTCGGGTCCCTATGCCTCACGATTGTGGTGGTACGAAAGAAGAATGGGTCTGTGCGATTTGTGCGTGGACTACCGAACATTGAACAGACGTACTGTGCCTGACAATAAACGCTACCCCGAATAGAGGAGATTTCTCAGCGCACTGTCCGAAGCCAGTGGGTTAGCGTGTTGGACCTTCGATCTGGGTATTACCAGGTTCCGATGAGCCCTACTGATCAAGAAAGACGGCGTTCGTCTGTCCCCTGGGATTTTATCAGTTCACATCGGAATGCCCCAAGGTATCTGTGGCGCTCCAGCCACTTTCCAACGGCTTATGGAAAAGACGATTGGAGATATGGTCCGCGTGAGTGTTGGTCTATCTAGACGACATAATTGTGTTCGGAGCCACCCTTGAAGAACACGAGACTAGGCTGATGAAAGTATGGATCGCTTAGGGAAAGAAGGCCTGAAGCTCTCATTGGATAAGTGCCGCTTCTGTCGGACATCGGTCATATGTGGGTCATATCGTGTCCGAAGACGGAGTGGCCACCGACCCGAAGGTGGCGGCGGTGGTGAATGGCCAAGACCCGAGAATGTGATGGAGCTGAGGTCATTTCTCGGGTTCTGTGATATTATAGAGATTCGTGGATGGTACTCCAAGAAGGCAGCTGTGCTGAATGATCTGCTGAAGGTCTCCAGAGGAACCCAAGCAGAAGAGGACCCCCCCAAGGACCCCTTCGGAATCGTGGACGCCGGCTTGTGGAGGGGAAGCTTTAAGAGGCTGAAGAATAGTTAACAGAGGCTCCCGTTCTAGCATATGCTGACCGGGAGAAGCCTTACATTCTGCACGTGGATGCCAGCCTCAACGGATTGGGAGCTGTACTACACCAGAAGTACCCACTGGGCTTCGTCCTGTGGCATATGCAGTAGAAGTTTGACTCCCAGTGAAAAGAATTATCCAGGTCACAAATTGGAGTTCATCGCCCTCAAATGGGCCATATCTGACAAACTACTAGATTACCTATATGGGGTCCTCGAGGTCGAACAGACAACAATCCGCTGACCTATGTACAAAACACGGCAAAATTAGATGCGAGGTCACAGAGGTTGGCCACCTCGCCAATTACCAGTTTCTAATGAAATATAAGATGGACCTCTCAATATAGGAGCCGATGCTGCTATCTAGAGATCGGGATGGGCGAGACCGCCGACGATGGCCTGGGAAGAAATTCCAGGACCAGGAATGAGAGCTATGTGTTAAAGATGCTGTCCTGGCGACACGATACTACGATTCCGAGTGGCATCTCCGAGCTACGAGTAGTGGATTCTTAGGGTGTCGACCTCAAGCCCTTCCAGAAGCTTACTGCCACCCGGGGCATTGGTAACACAAGATGTCATCTCAGGTGAAGGAACTGGTACTAGCACAGACACATGATCTGCAGCTAAGGCTGTCCGAGAGGCCCTTACACAAAATGACTCTGCACGTGGTGAAACGGGCTCCTCGCGGGATGTGGGTCTTCTCATGAGAGAATGGGATAGTTTTTGAGATGAGGGATCGGCCCTCCTACTCTATAGGGTGTTCATTCCACATCACCTCGACACGAAACTATTCTACCTCGGGTATGCAAGGTCCGTTTTAAGATCACTAATGATGTACATGGACATTTGGGGGTGGATAAGACCTTGGGTTTAGTGCGAGACCGGGTTCTTCTGGCCTAGAATGCGGGAGTCAATTGAACAACACTGCAAGAAAAGTTACGGTGCATTCATAGGAAGACCCTTCCCACCGTGCTGGCTCAATGGGCCATCTCAAAAGTGTGGGACTATGGATTAGTTTTATGGACTTTTTGTGCATAGAGCCAGATTCCAAAGGGTATAGGGAAATGTGCTAGTAGTGACAGATCATACACTCGATACGTCAAGCCTTCCCACGAAGGACCAGAAGGCTACCACAGTGGCTAAAGTGCTGTGGGAGAAGTATTTGTGCATTATGGTCTGCCCAGCAGGATGCACTCTGACCAGGGACGGGATTTTGAGAGCAGCTGATCAAAGAGTTGCTAACACTGTTGAAATTCAAAAGTCCAGGGACTACTCCCTACCACCCAGAGGGAGATGCGCTCCTGAAAGATTTAATCGGACATTGCTGGACATGCTAGGCACTCTGAAAAATTCCCAAAAAGGAGAATGGAGTAAACATGTGAGGCCTTGGTGCATGCCTACAATTGACTAGGCACGAGTCCACCGGATACACCCCATACTTCATGATGTTCGGGGAGGGAGAGAGAGCCAGCTGCCAATCGACATCCGCCTGCGGTATCTACGAAGCGGATACCCAACATGGCTCATTATCGATATGTGCAGAGACCAGGACAGTTGCACCGTGCCTATCAGTTAGCTGAAAGAGCCACGCTCGACTGAATGCCAATAATAAAGACGGTACGACCACAAAGTACGCATATAGAGCGCTCCAACCAGGAGACGCAGTTCTCCTACGCAACTAGGGATTCCAGGCAAGCACAAGTTAGATGATCGCTGGAGGGAGGCCTTTTCAAGTAGAGTCCCAAATGCCGGGCCTCCCTGTTTATCGCATACGTGATGCGAATGGCAAGTAAAAGTCTGGCACCGAAACCACTTGTTACCTATCTCCCAACTGGGAGAAAGTGAACCCGAAACAGGAAACAGGAATGAACGACAGTGAGCTGAAGAGTCTATTGAGAATCAGGGCCCACGATGAGACAATTCAGGATCCTTTGGAGGGAACATCCAACAGAGACTGGTGGGGAACCTCCCGAAGAGCAACAAGTAAGGGGGCCGGCTGACAAGGTACCTTCATCAGAATTTCCACCAAGTAATCAATCATTAGATCCTACCACTCCGAGTTGTGGCTCAAAGAGACAAGTTCAGTTGCAAGAGACTTTCCCCAAACTGGTTCACCCTCTGCCAGAGAGTCTAGGCCTCAAGCCTACGATGGTCTGGCTCAAGAGGAAGAAAATGGAGACTGAGACTAGGCAGGAGTCAGAGAGTGAGCCCTCCCACTAGAGTGGGCTATGATTCATTGGGCACCTCACTATAGTCTCAGCAGCAAGCTAAAGCCAAGTAGCCTCAGTATCATATGTTGTTGAAACTGTACAATCCGTTAGAGAAATCGTTTAAGTTGTACTAACACTGCATTTTTATATTATAATTTTGTACACTGTTGGAAGGTTATGTGGTTCAAGCGAGGACGTTGGAGTTTTCACCAGGGGGAGGATGTAGCTCAAGGTCCTCTCTTGTCCCCCTCGCGCACTCCACCCCTCCTTTCCCGTTGCGCGCGGGTTGTATTGCGGAGGTTGCTAGGGAAGAAGGATCGGGGGTTGCCGGGGACGCGAGCGGCAGAGCAGGCCGGTTGCCGGGACACGATCGGGCGTCGCTAGGGCCGCGATGCGTTGCAACGGCCGGAGGCTAGGGAGCAGGCGCCGCCATGACATTTTAGCTCGCGCACGCGCAGGAGGCCAGCTAGCGCAGGAGGCTCCAGATAGCTCGCGCACATGCGCGAGAATAGCGGCCAGCCCCCAGGGGGGTGCATAGGGGCAGAGAAACTGATGCCAGGCAGCCAATCAGAAGGCCAGATTCCCGCTAGCAAAGAGATACATTTCGCGGGGTTTGCAGCCACGCACTCACTAGGATCCGGACCAGCTAGGGGTAGGAGGTGGATGCAGGGGGGAGTGACCTCTGCATTAGGCCAGCAGCCCCCAAGGTCCCAGTTAGGTCCTGAGCCATCTATTAGCTTGTGGAGCTTAGGGACAGGCCCTAGATAGGGACACTGCCCCCATTTATTGGTTGAATAGACAGGACACAGTGTTGAAGCCGTGCGGCCCTGGAGGTGGGTTGGGTCAGAACACCACACCAAGACCCTGCGACAAGGAGTGACATTGTTCGCGCTGGACTTTCAAACCACGTGGTTGGGAGGACCCGTCGGATCGTGTGGGATATATTCGCGGTAACCGTGGCTGGAGCGGCAGGTAACCGCAACTAACGGTGCACCAACCAGGCCTATCACCAAACTAGTGGCTGCGAGTCAACACACACATGTACAGTGGTATTTGACTTCGAGAACCGAGACATTTGGGTGGGGGTACTGGACACAGGGTGGGTCGCATTGTGGGGGTGGTAGCGTCCGCCGTGACGCCTAGGGTGATGAGTCCGCCGTGACGCCTAGGGTGATAGAGTCCGCCGTGACGCCAAAGGTGGTAGCGTCGCCGTGACGCTAGTGTGGTTAGCGTCCGCCGTGGCGCATGATGCTGTTATGCTGTTTGATGTTATTGGTACGTGATTGTGTGTTTCATTCAGTAAAGCCCGTCTGTTTTATTTCGGTATGTGTGTGGGTTGTTCTGTGAGGGCCTACTCCCACTCCGTTGGGATCCCTCCAGGTGGGGCGTTGCACCTGAGATGATGATAAAGATGTACCCCAGGTTCCCAAGCGGAGGCTTAGCAGGCCTGAGGCCACACAGGGGACAGCATAGTAGTAGCGGCGGTGGGTAGTCATAGGGGACTACCCGTTACACATTGTATTTGGAAAGTTATTAATATCATAAAGAGAATGCTATTCAGAAATATATATATATATAATAGGTCCCATACTGATACCCAGAACACTTGTAGATTTGCCTACAGCAGGACTCCTCTGAATCCACAGAATCAGTCACCAAAGCAGGCGATTTCCCCTGTATATTGCTCTACGTAGGAACATGCCTATATTTGTTTATTACCCCATCTATATATATATATATATAATATATTATATATATATATAAATATATATATTATATATATATATAGTTAAGTTATGGTGAGTAAAAAAAAGTGACAAAAACCCTCCACAGGAAAGCAAATATGCAAATATAGCTGTATGCTCATTGCATTCTTAGGCAGGTCTGCAACCCCACCTTCCATTATCACCAGCATACAGCACTTCCACTGCAGCAAGGATTCTGGGAAATGACATGCAAATGAGCACACCGTGTCACTTTGGCTCAATAACCATTTTTAACATGGTTCCCTATAGGCTTAAGCTGCTGCATGGTCACAGCTTTGAGCACAGCCAGGGTTAAGGTGCATACCCAGAAACCACCCACAGACAGCTGTTTCAACCTTGATGGGTCTCATCAGTGTGGGGTTGATTTTACTGGAATGCAAGATAGGCTATGGGATAGGCTAAACCATAATATGAGAGTTTATGGTGAGTAAAAAAAGTGACAAAAACCCTCCACAGGAAAGCAAATATAGCTGTATGCTCATCTGATGTCGTAGGCAGGTCTGCAACCCCACTTTCCCCATTACACCAGCATACAGCACTTCACTGCAGCAAGGGATTCTGGGAAAGACATGCAAATGAGTGTGCTCAAAGCTGTGACCATGCAGCAAGCTTAAGCCTATAGGGAACCATGTAAAAATGGTTATTGAGGCAAAAAGTGACATGTGTCTCCTTGCATGTCATTTCCCAGAATCCCTTGCTGCAGTGGAAGTGCTGTATGCTGGGTGATAATGGGAAAGGTGGGGGTTGCAGACTGCCTAAGACATGCAGATGAGAATACAGCTCATTTGCATAATTGCTTTCCTGTGGAGGTTTTGTCACTTTTTTACTCACCATAACTTACCACGTATTATGGTTTGGCCTATCCCATAGCTCTCTTGCATCCCAGTAAATCAACCCCACACTGATGAGACCCATCAAGGTCGAAAACAGCTGTCTGTGGGTGGTTTCTGGGTATGCACCTTAACCCTGGCTGTTGCTCAAAGCTGTGACCAGGCAGCAAGCTTAAGCCTATAGGGAACCATGTTAAAAATGGTTATTGAGGCAAAAGTGACACTGTGTGCTCATTTGCATGTCATTCCCAGAATCCCTTGCGCAGTGGAAGTGCTGTATGCTGGGTGATAATGGGGGAAAGGTGGGGTTGCAGACTCCTGCCTAGACATGAGAAGAGCATCACCGCTATATTGCATATTCTATATTATATATAAAACAAAGATTTTATATTTTATATATATATCATTATATATATATCTATATAGTATATATATATAGATATATCTATATATATATAACCATAATACTGAGTTAAGTTATGGTGAGTAAAAAAAGTGACAAAAACCCTCCACAGGAAAGCAAATATGCAAATATAGCTGTATATTTATATATATATATATTTATATATTTATATATGATGGATCAATAAATTGTTTTTAGTCTTATTATTTCTCCGCTGAGTTTATTTGAGGTATCTCTTGTGATAAGAGTAATTACTACATCTTGGCTCCTACTTACCATACCTTCACAATTGTCAGAGGCATTAAAAGGCAGCTCTAAGGGGGAAGTCCGCCTCTTTTCCCGTACCTAGGAGAAAGCAGCCCACCCTCCCCCTCCTCATTTTCAAATTGTTAGTATTGTTTGACTGTTATTGCTTCATGTCTATGAGTTTTGTTTGAAAAAAATATTAATATAATAAATATAATAAGAATTATGCTTACTGAGTTTATAAACTTCTCCATCTTAAGTAATATTAAACATTAACCCCTGTGCTGCCATAGGGGCCTACAACACACTACAAACTCTGGCAGCAAAGTAGTATAGAATTAAAAACTGCAGGTCATTCCTTTCTATTTATTTTTCCCTAGTTCAGTATGAATTCCTCTTCTCGTGTTCTAGATCAAGCTTCATTTCCCTGTCATGGACCCCTTCAGAGTTAGTAACCTTTCTTACGGTATAACGATGCTCGCCTCCGATAGGAAGAATACCCACAAAGCTGAGGTTAGGGGTATATGATCACCAACCAGAGGCTGGGGACAGAGTCATAGTCAGGATGCAGGCAGAGGTCAAGGCAGGTGGCAAGATGCACGGTCAGGATAACAGGCTGGGGTCAAGGCAAGTAGCACAGGGGCAAGGTCGGGTCGGCAACAGAGAATCCACAGGGACAGGAAATGCACAAGAACAGGGCTAGTCTACAGGAACAGGGAATGCACAAGAACAGGGAATGCACAGGAACAGTGAATGCACAAGAACAGGGAATGCACAAGAACAGGGCTAGTCTACAGGAACGGGAATGCCACAAGAACAGGGCTAGTATACAGGAACAGGGAATGCACAAGAACAGGGCTAGTATACAGGAACAGGGAATGCACAAGAACAGGGCTAGTATAAAGGAACAGGGAATGCACAGGAACAGGGAATGCACAAGATCAGGGAATGCACAAGAACAGGGCTAGTATACAGGAACAGGGAATGCACAAGAACAGGGAATGCACAGGGACAGGGAATGCACAAGAACAGGGCTAGTATCAGGAAACAGGAAGCAACAAGAAAGGGCCTAGTATACGGAACGGGAATGACACTAAGAACAGGGAATGCACAAGAACAGGGCTAGTCTACAGGAACGGAATGCACAGGAACAGGGAATGCACAGGAACAGGGAATGCCGCGCTTCGTCGTTACCATGTCCACAGAAATTCGAACCGTGACACTAAGTGAGGGCATAAGTTATGGGGGACGGAGTAAAATGATTATCCCATAGACCGGAATAGTGCGGTCAAGCTGGATATCTTGCAGTTGAACACTAACAAGTTCGCATCCCATGCTGGTGGAAGCTTTGGGTCTGCCAGCTCGAGAACTCCCATTGGCCCCCAGCATACTAGGCACATGCCCGATATAGTGAGGTCGGGTATTCGCTCATTCCTACAAGAGCCGGTGAAGCTACCGTTGTACCCTGAATTACCCCTGGCCTGCGGAGAAGTGCTAGTAGGTGGCGTATGAGGAACAGTACGGTGCAATCTTAAATCAAGAGCGAGGGTTATTGCAGATTCCCAGGGGAGTGAGGCACGTGTACAGCGCTGATCAAGTACCCCAGTCGGCACGACACTGACCGATACTTCTCGCTAAGACTTCCCGAGTCTGATCTCAGTGGGGATACCGAATGATACCTTAAGTACGGGATTGGCCATCTACCGTCCCCCAGAAGATTACTGTGTCATCCAAACCTGTCTCTCCATACCGTCCGCTAGAAGTAGGACAAAGGTTGGGTAGAATTTATCCTGTGCTATCCTGTGACGACCGTGACCGTTCACCCTGCCCGTGTGGAAGAAGAGGCCGAGGCACTACAATTCGACTTCGGAGAGTCTCCCCTGGAAGAACATGGAAAGAGAAGCTATGTGCTCAGTTGAGAGAAGAGACGAATGTGTTTTCTCTACTAGTGAGATGGACGTGGGATGCGACAGAAGCGCTCGACACTATTGTCGTCTGAATGATGACACCCATTTAGGGAAAGTCGCGGCCGCTTAGCCTCCCATAATGTGGATGGTGCGGGGTGTCCTGAACGATATGGGAAACGGCCGGCATAGGACCGGATCCGGAGTTCCCTATTGCCTCACTCTTGTGGTGGTCGAAAGAAGAATGGTCTGTTTCGTTGTGCGTGGACTACAACATTGAACAGACGTACTGTGCCTGACCAAACACGCTACCCAAAAGATAAGAATTCTCAGCGCACTGTCCGAAGCCAGTGGTTTGGCGTGTTGACCTCGATCTGGGTATTACCAGGTTCCGATGAGCCCTACTGATCAGAAAAGACGGCGTTCGTTCTGTCCCCTGGGATTTTATCAGGTTCACCTCGGATGCCCCCAGGTTCTGTGGCGCTCCAGCCCCTTTCCAACGGCTTTGGAAAAGACGATTGGAGATATGTGTCCCGCTTGTGTTGGGTCTATCTAGACGACATATGGTGTTCGGAGCCACCCTTGAAGAACACGAGACTAGGCTGATGAGTATTTGATCGCTTAGGAAAGAAAGGCCTGAAGTCTCCATTGGATAAGTGCCGCTCTGTCGGAACATCGGTCACTTAATTGTGGGTCTATCGTGTCCGAACGAGTGCCACGCCCGGCAGGTGGAGGCGTGGGTGAATTGGCAAACCCCGAGAATGGTGATGAGCTGAGGTCATTTCTCGGGTTCTGTGCGCTATTATAGAGATTCGTGTGGATACTCCAAGAAGCAGCTGTGCTGAATGATCTGCTGAAGGTCATCCAGAGGAACCCAAGCAGAAGAGGACCGCCCCCAAGGACCCCCCTTCGAATCGTGGACGCCGGCTTGTGAGAAGCGTTTAAGAGTGCTGAAGAAAGTTTAACAGAGGCTCCCGTTCTAGCATATGCTGACCGGAGAAGCCTTACATTCTGCCGTGGATGCCAGCCTCAACGGATTGGGAGCTGTACACCCAAAGTACCCCACTGGGGCTTCGTCCTGTGGCATATCAGTAAAGTTTACTGCCCAGTTGAAAAGAATTATCCAGTTCACAACTTGGATTCCGCCCTCAAATGGCCATATCTTTACAAACTACAGATTACCTTATATGGGGTCACCTTCAGGTCCACAGACAACAATCCGCTGACTCTATGTACAAACCACGGCAAAATTAGATGCGACCCGGTCACAGATGGTTGGCCACCACCGCCAATTACCAGTTTCTATGAAATATAAGCCTGGACCTCTCAATATAGGAGCCGATGCGTCCTATCTAGGATCGGACTGGGCGAGACCGCCGACGATGGCCCGTGGGAAGAAATTCCAGGACCAGGAATGAGAGCATGTGTTTCCCTGGCGCTATGTGAACGACCGAGTGGCATTCTCTCCAGCTACCGAGTATGGATTCTTTAGGGTGTCGACCTCAAGCCCTTCCAAAGCTTCCTGCCACCCTGATGCATGGTCAACACAAGATGTCCTCTTCAGGATGAAGGAACTGGTACTAGCACAGACCATGATCCTGCACACTAACTGTCCGGAGGCCTCTACACAAAAATGAACTCTGCCAACTGGTGAAACGGGCTCCTCGCAGATGTGGGGTCTTCTCATGAGAGAATGGGATATTTTTCAGTTTGAGATGGATAGCGGCCTACTCTATAGGTTGTTCATTCCCACCATCATCTCTGACCGTCTACAACTATTTCTACCCTCGGCGGTATGCAAGGTCTCGTTTTAATGATCACTACATGATTAATTGACAATTTGGGGTGGATAAGACCTTGGGTTTCTTGCGAGACCGGTTCTTTTCTGGCCTAGAATGCGGGAGTCATTGAACAACACTGCAGAAAATGTTACGGTGCATTCATAGGAAGCCCCTTCCCACCCTGGCTGCTCCGGGCCATCTCAAAATTGCTGGGCGTATGGATTTGATTTTTATGGATTTTTGTGCATAGAGCCAGATTCCAAAGGGTATGAGGAAATGTGCTAGTAGTGACAGATCACTACCGATCGCTCAAGCCTTCCCACGAAGACAGAAGCTACCACAGTGGCTAAAGGGCTGTGGGAGAAGTATTTTTTTGTCCATTATGGTCTGCCCAGCAGGATTGCACTCTGACCAGGGACGGGATTTTGAGAGCAAGCTGATCAAAGAGTTGCTTACACTGTTGAACTCAAAAGTCCAGGAGACTACTCCCTACCACCCAGAGGGAGATGCGCTCCTGAAAGATTTAATCGACATTGCTGACATGCGGCACTCTGAAAATTCCCAAAAAGAAATGGAGTAACATGTTGAGGCCTTGGGTGCATGCCTACAATTGCACTAGGACGAGTCCACCGGTCAACCCCCACTTCATGATGTTCGGTAGAAGGCCAACTGCCAATCGACATCCGCCTACGGTTATCTAACGCGGGATACCCAACATGGCTCTTATCGATATGTGCAGAGACTCCAGGACAGTCGCAACCGTGCCTATCAGTTAGCTGAAAGAGCCACACCGCTCGACTGAATGCCCATAATAAAGAAAGACGGTACGACCACAAGTACTCTAAGAGCGCCCAACCATGAGACGCAGTTCTCCTACGCAACTAGGGATCCCAGGCAAGCACAAGTTGCTGATCCTGGGATGGAGGGAGGCACTTTTCAAGAGATCCCAAATCCGGGCCTCCTGTTTATCGGCATACGTTGATGCGAATGGCAAAGTAAACATCTGGCACCGAAACCACTTTGTTACCTATCTCCCAACTGGGAGAAAGTGAACACGAAACAGAAACAGTAATGAACGACAGTGAGCCTGAAGATCCTATTGAGAATCCAGGCCACAGGATGAACATTCAGGATCCTTGGAGGGAACATCCAACAGAGACTGGTGGGCACCTCCCGACTGAGCAACAGTAAGGGGCCGGCTTGACAAGGTCCCTTCATCAGAATTTCCACCAAGTAATCAATCATTAGATCCTACCACTCCGAGTTTGTGCTCAAAGAGACAATTTCAGTTGCAAAGAGACTTTCCCCAAACTGGTTCACCCCCTGCCAGAGAGTCTAGCCTCAAGCCTACGATGGTCTGGCTCAAGAGGAAGAAATGGAGACTGAGACTAGCAGAGTCAGAGAGTGAGACGCCCCTCACTAGAGTGGCTATATTCATTAGGGGCACCTCACTATAGTTCTCAGCAGCAAGCTAAAGCCAAGCTAGCCTCAGTTACAATATGTTTGTTGAAACTGTACAATCTCGTTTAGAGTAATCGTTTAAGTTGTACTTTAACACTGCATTTTATTATATATTTTTGTACACTGTGGGAAGTTATTGGTTCAAGCAGGACGTTTGGAGTTTTCACCAGGGGGAGGATGTACCAGGTCCCTCATCCTTGTCCCCCTCGCGCACTCACCCCTCCTTTCCCGTTGCGCGCGTGTTGTATTGCTGTGGCGGGTTTGCTAGGGAAGCGGATCGGGGCGGTTGGCCGGGGACGCGAGCGGCAGCAGGCCGGGTTGCCGTGGACACGATCGGGCGTCGTAGGGCCGCGTCCCGGTTGCCCAACCCGGCGGCTAGCGGAGCAGGGCCCGCCAATGACAGTTAGCTCGCGCACGCGCAGGAGGCCAGCTAGCGCAGGAGGCTCCAATAGCTCGCGCTGCGCGAGAATAGACGGCCAGCCCCCAGGGTGCATAGGGGCAGAGACACCTGATGGCCAGGCAGCCAATCAGAAGGCCAGATTCCCCTGCTAGCAAAGAGCTACATTTCGCGGGGTTTGCAGCCACGCACCTCACTCAGGATCCGGACCAGCCTAGGGGTAGAGGTGGATGCAGGGGGTGAGTGACCTTCTGCATTAGGCCAGCACCCCCCAAGGTCCCAGTTAGGTCCTGAGCCATCTATTAGCTTGTGGAGCTTAGGGACAGGCCCTAGATAGGGACACATGCCCCATTTATGGTTGAATAGACGGACAAACAAGTGTTGAAGAGCCGTGCGGCCCTGTGGTGGGTTCTGGCTCAGAACACCACCAAGACCCTGCACAGGAGTGACATTGTTCGCGCTGGACTTTCAACCCACTTGGTGTGGAGGACCCCGTCGGATCGTGTGGATTTATATCGCGTAACCGTGGCTGAGCCCGGCGGTAACCTGCAACTCACGTGCACACCACGCCTATCACCAAACATAGTGGCTGCGCAGTCACACACACACATGTACAGTGGTATTTGACTTCGAGAACCGAGACATTTGGGTGGGGGTTCTGGACACAGGGTGGTCGCATTGGGGTGGTTAGCGTCCGCCGTGCGCCTAGAGTGATAGTCGCACGTGACGCTAAGTGATAGCGTCCGCCGTGACGCCTAGAGTGGTAGCTCCTCGCCGTGACGCCTAGTGTGGTTAGCGTCCGCCGTGGCGCATGATGCTGTTATGCTGTTTTGATGTTATGTGTTACGTGATTGTGTGTTTCCATTCAGTAAAGCCCGTCTGTTTTATTTCGGTAGTGTTGTGTGGTTGTTCTGTGAGGCCTCCTCCCCTCCGTTGGGATCCCTCCAGGTGGAGGCGTTGCACCTAGAGATATGATAAGATGTACCCCAGGTTCCCCAAGCGGAGGCTTAGGCTCCTGAGAGCCACACAGGTTGCACAGCAAGTAGTAGCGGCGGTAGTCATAGGGGACTACCCGTTACACATTGTATTTTGGATAAGTTATATAATATCAATAAAAGAGAATGCTATTCAGAAATATATATATATATATATATATGTCCCATACTGATACCCAGAACACTTGTAGATTTGCCTACAGCAGGACTCCTCTGAATCCACAGTAATCAGTCACCAAAGCAGGCGATTCCCCCTGTATATTGCTCTACAGTAGTGACACTGCCTATATTTGTTTTTATTACCCCATCTATAATATATATATATAATATATATATATATATATATAAAGAATATATATATATTTATATAGTTAAGTTTGGTGAGTAAAAAAAGTGACAAAAAACCCTCCACAGGAAAGCAAATATGCAAATTAGCTGTACTCATCTGCATTGTCTTAGGCGGTCCTGCAACCCACCACCTTCCCCTATCACCAGCATACAGCACTTCCACTGCAGCAAGGGATTCTGGGAAATGACATGCAACTGAGCACACGTGTCACTTTTGCCTCAATAACCATTTTTAACATGGTTCCCTATAGGCTTAAGCTCTGCATGTCACCCTTGAGCACAAGCCAGGGTTAAGGTGCATACCCAGAAACCACCCACAGACAGCTGTTTCAACCTTGATGGGTTCTCCTCAGTGGGGTTGATTTTACTGGGAATGCAAGATAGGCTTATGGGATAGGCTAAACCATAATACTGAGTTAAGTTATGGTGAGTAAAAAAAGTGACAAAAACCCTCCACAGGAAAGCAAATATAGCTGTATGCTCATCTGCATGTCGTAGGCAGGTCTGCAACCCCACCTTTCCCCATTATCACCCAGCATACAGCACTTCCACTGCAGCAAGGGATTCTGGGAAATGACATGCAAATGAGTGTGCTCAAAGCTGTGACCATGCAGCAAGCTTAAGCCTATAGGGAACCATGTTAAAAATGGTTATTGAGGCAAAAAGTGACACTGTGTGCTCATTTGCATGTCATTTCCCAGAATCCCTTGCTGCAGTGGAAGGCTCGTATGCTGGGTGATAATGGGGAAAGGTGGGGTGCAGACCGGCCTAAGACATGCAGATGAGAATACAGCTCATTTGCATATTTGCTTTCCTGTGAGGTTTTTTGTCACTTTTTTTACTCACCATAACTACTCAGTATTATGGTTTAGCCTATCCCATAGCTCTCTTTGCATTCCAGTTAAATCAACCCCACACATGATAGACCCATCAAGGTACGAAAACAGCTGTCTGTGGGTGGTTTTCTGGGTATGCACCTTAACCCTGGCTGTTGCTAGCTGTGACCATGCAGCAAGCTTAAGCCTATAGGGAAACCATGTTAAAATGGTTATTGAGCAAAAGTGACACTGTGTTCTCATTTGCATGTCATTCCCAGAATCCCTTGCTGCAGTGGAAGTGCTGGTATGCTGGTGATAATGGGGAAAGGTGGGGTTGCAGACCTGCCTAGACATGAGATGACATACGTATATTGCATATTATTTTATATATTTTATATATATAATATATATATATATATATATATATAGTTATATATATATATATATAATATATATATATATAAACCATAATACTGAGTTAGTTATGGTGAGTAAAAAAGTGACAAAAACCCTCCACAGGAAAGCAAATATGCAAATATAGCTGTATATTTATATATATAATATATATTATATATTTATATATGATGGATCAATAATTTTTTTAGCTATTATTTCTCTCCGCTGAGTTTATTTGAGTATCTCTTGTGATAAGATGTAATACTACATCTTGGCTCCTACTTACCATACCTTCACAATTGTCAGAGGCATTAAAAGGCAGCTCTAAGGGGGAAGTCCGCCTCTTTTCCCGTACCTAGGAGAAAGCAGCCCACCCTCCCCCCCTCATTTTCAAATTGTTAGTATTGTTTGACTGTTATTGCTTCATGTCTATGAGTTTTGTTTGAAAAAATATAATAATAAATAAAAATAAGAATTATGCTTACTGAGTTTATAAACTTCTCCATCTTAAGTAATATTAAACATTAACCCCGTGCTGCCATAGGGCCTACAACACACTACAACTCTGGCAGCAAAGTAGTATAGAATTAAAAACTGCAGGTCTTCCTTTCTATTTATTTTTCCCTATTTCAGTATGAATTCCTCTTCTCGTGTTCTAGATCAAGCTTCATTCCCTGTCATGGACCCCTCAGAGTTAGTAACCTTTCTACGGTATAACGACTCCTCGCCTCCGATAGGAAGAATACCCCACAAAGCTGAGGTTAGGGGTATATGATCACCAACCAGAGGCTGGGGACAGAGTCATAGTCAGGATGCAGGCAGAGGTCAAGGCAGGTGGCAAATATCACGGTCAGGATACAGGCTGGGTCAAGGCATGTAGCACAGGGGCAAGTCGGGTCGCACAGAGAATCCACAGGGACAGGAAATGCACAAGACCAGGGGCTAGTCTACAGGAACAGGGAATGCACAAGAACAGGGAATGCACAGGAACAGTGAATGCATCACAGAACAGGAATGCACAGAACGGGCTATTCTACAGGAACAGGGAATGCACAGAACAGGGCTAGTATACAGGAACAGGGAATGCACAAGAACAGGGCTATAACAGAACAGGGAATGCACAGAACAGGGCTAGTATAAAGGAACAGGGAATGCACGAACAGGGAATCACACAAGATCAGGGAATGCACAGAACAGGGCTATAACAGGAACAGGGAATGCACAAGACAGGGCTAGTATACAGGAACCGGGAATGCACAAGACAGGAATGCACAGGACAGGGAATGCAAGAACAGGCTAGTCTACAGGAACAATGCACATGAACAGGATGAATGACAGGAACAGATGCTCAAGAACAGGTGAGTATACAGGAAAAGGGATGCCAAGAACGGGAATGCACAAAACAGGCTATCTACAGGAAGGAATGCCACAGGAACAGGTAGGACAGGAATGAAACAGGATGCAAGAGAACAGGGCTATCTCATGCACAGGACTCACAGAACGGGAATACACAGGACGGGACTC
>WSYH01005459.1:0-44399 GCA_036426205.1 Ascaphus truei
TTGTTAAGCGGATGCGGCCTTCTGTGTATAGTGCATTCTTTGTTAAGCTCCGTGATGCATTCATCTCGCCCCCGCCACGCCCCCAATCGCCGCGACACAACTCCTGCAGCTAGCTCACAGATCGCTGGGCTGCAGGAGCGTGCGGCGGAGGCGCACACGGAAGCGCGCGGTGGAGGCGCACACGTAAGCGCGCGGCCATAGCAGGCAGTGTGAGCTCGGCCTTACAAGTCAAGCAGAAGCACCCAGGACGCATTGCTGTGACATAGTAAGTGCTGGAAAAGGTATTAAAAAAAGGTATTCAAATAAATGGACGGAGGATTCACCCCGAGAGCGGGACGACCTGTTTATCCGGCCGCTGACCGGCAGATTCCCGCGGGCCAGACATCATTCAAGCTCACAGAAAAACAGCAGCTGTGCGTGTTTTCCGCGAGGCGGGGATTATTTTCCGCCCGCTCAGCAACATTCAGTGGATTTCCTGGAACCGAGAGAGAGAGAGAAAAGTCAGTGACAGTAACCCAGGGAGCGGAGGTGCTCACCCGCGCCGTAATCACTGTCACTTTCACCAGCGCCCCTCACCGCCATTAAACAAACACCGGTGTGGTGCTGTGGGGGGGGGGGGGGAGGGAGGGGGCGTAGTCGGAGTATTTATGGCGGCCGAGGACAGGCACTGATTTAATTTCTACATAATATTTCCAGGAAAGACGCTGGTTAGTGCGGAGGGAGGAATATTGTATTAACCCTTCGCCAGAGCCAAGTAATGTGCTGCAGGCCGCTCCAGCATGGAAAAGATTAAGGTTTTGCTCATTGTGATATAACTCCTCCTATTGCCCCATATAACCTCTCCCTGTAACTCCTCCTATTACCCCATATAACCTCTCCCTGTAACTCCTCCTATTGCCCCTTATAACCTCTCCCTGTAACTCCTCCTATTGCACCATATAACCTCTCCCTGTAACTCCTCCTATTGCCCCATATAACCTCTCCCTGTAACTCCTATTGCCCCATATAACCCTCCTTATAACTCCACCTATTACCCCAAATAACAGCTCCCTATAACTCCTCCTATTACCCTAAATAACAGCTCCCTATAACGCCTCCTATTACCCCAAATAACAGCTTCCTTTAAGTCCTCCTATTACCCCATATAACCTCTCCCTATAACTCCTCCTATTACCCCAAATAACAGCTCCCTTTAACTCCTCCTATTGCCCCATATAACCTCTCCAGATAACTCCTCCTATTACCCCATATAATCCCCCCTATTGCTCCTCCTTTTGCCCCATATTATAACCTGCACCCTATAACTCCTCCTATTACCCTATATAATCCCTCCTATAACTCCTCCTTTTGCCCCATATAACCTGCACCCTATAACTCCTCCTATTACCCCATATTCCTGCTCCCTATAACGCCTACTATTACCCCACACCCTTCCCTATAACTCCTCCTATTGCCCCATATAACTGCTCCCTAAAGCTCCTCCTATTGTCCCATATAACCTCTCCCTATAACTCCTATTGCTCCTGTAGCCATGCCACCTTTGGCTACTAACCTGCCCTTCTGCTGGCAGTAAGTCCTGCTAGAATCAGGCTGCCAGAAGTCAATATGGGTTTTCCCCAATCACTAGAGCTGCACTTGAGTGACAGTGGGAGTTGGTGACATCCGGCCTGAGCATGTCCAATCATGGAACAGACCTGGATCCCTGGCTGTACTTAAGGGCAGTAACGCCCCAAATTTAGTAGTGCCTCTACCCACTTGAGAGGGGCAGGTCACACAGCCAAGAGCCTGAATATTGGGCCTTCTTTGGTCCTCTTCCCCTCGGGGAGAGTGAGTGTGGACCATACCTCTGCCTCTGCTAGAGGGGCGGGGAAGAGCTGGGACTACTGCAGGTGCCCTTGGCCTGTAGTGAAGGTCCAGGGACCATCCTTCAGTGAGTAGCTGACAGCTGCTGCATTGGGCAGAACCCTGCCGTGTACAGAGTGCACAGAGTGAGACAATAAACCGTTCCTGTTGTTATACTCCCGCCTAGTGTGTGATCTTACTGGGGGGAGAGGTGTTAGTTCTACTGTAGGAGATCATCTCCACCTACCTGGAGCCTACAGCAGATGGAAGCGCTGCACTGCTAGAGAAACATGTGGGTAATGTACCCCAGAAACCTGATCATGTGTCCTCACCAGGGCCACCAACAGAAATCATGGGGGAGTTGGGCGGCTAGGCGGGCGAGACTGGCTGGCTATTTCCGCGGCTGCTGCCCGGGGCAGGAGGCGGGGAAAGCTGGGTTCGCGCTCGCAAAGCTGGGTTGGCGCACGCGGGGTAAGCTGGGTTGGCGTGCGGGAAGCTGGGTTGGCACGCGGGCGGGTGAAGCTCAATTGGCACGCGGGCTCGCTACGGCGCTTCCCCTCCATCCCACATTGGGAGCGGGGGGGAGCTGGGGGGGAGCGGGCCCACAGGCAGCAGGCCAGACACCCTGCTTGCCCTGCGCATGCGTATCGGGACCTCAGCTCTGCGCATCCGCACGGGGAATCGCCGCAATTTTTTTACAAATGTATTTATTTTCATATAACGGGCCCGGCCGCACAGGATGCCCAGGCAGGCCCCCTGACTCACTGGGCCCGGGACACCAATCCCGGCAGACACCCCTGTTGGCGCCCCTGGTCCCCACTACCATTGGCGGACAGCTCAGCCCCCCTGTAACCAGCAGGTATCATGCACCACATGACCAGTAATGGCAGAATCTCCCAGAGGGTGGGGGAAGCACCGTTACACTCCATATACCCACTCCCTATAACTCCTCCTATTACCACATATACCCGCTCCCTATAACCCCTCCTAGACCCCAATAACGCTCCTCACTCCCGAAACCCCTCCTATTACGCCCATATACCGCTCCCCCACTCTATAACCCCTCCATTACCCCTATAACCGCTCCCTAAACTACCCTCCTATTACCACATATACCCGCTCCCTATAACCCCTCCTATTACCCCATATACCCGCTCTCTATAACCCCTCCTATTACCCCATATAACCGCTCCTTATAACTCCTCTTGGTGGAAAATAAGTACCGGGTGATAGGAATGTGTTCTAGGAAACAAATGTATGGGAACATTATAAGAAAGGCTTTTCTTCCCCTTTAAACCTGACAGGTTTTGCGGGGGCTGAGTAAGCTTTAAAAAATGAATTGAATAGCAAGAGAATTCCGGCAAAATATTAATGATATAACTTGGTTGGCCTTTCATGGCAGATTATAAGTCGTTAGTAATATTAAACACAGGAATGTATCAGACAGGATGTGTCCTAGAACTTCATGTCATAATGAATTACAGTCAGTGGATCATTATATATTACTGTGTCCATTTACTAAAGCCATTTGGGGAAGAATGGCTTGTTTTTTTTGAAGATACCAATTTTGGGAAAACTTATATATTCAGAATGTATGTAGGGTTTCCAGGTGTCCAGAATGGAACCGGACTATCCTGTAAAAAATAGAGAGGTAATACTGGACTGGGCGTGTATGTGTATACCGGTATTAGCTCTCTGGGCGTGTATGTGTATACCGGAATTACCTCTCTGGGCAGTGTATGCTGTATTATACCGGTGTTACCTCTCTGGGCGTGTATGTGTATACCGGAATTACCTCTCTGGGCGTGTATGTGTATACCGGAATTACCTCTCTGGGTCTGTATGTGTATACCGGCATTACCTCTCTGGGTCTGTATGTGTATGTGTATACTGGTATTACCTCTCTGGGCGTGTATGTGTATACCGGTATTGCCTCTCTGGGTCTGTATGTGTATGTGTATACTGGTATTACCTCTCTGGGCGTGTATGTGTATATGTCAGGAATCGGCGTTCTCCTCGCTTCCCATACAGAGCACTCCCTCCCCGCAGGGAGCCCCATGACACACAAAACAATCCTGCCTTACTGGCCTCCACGGCTCCCCGCCTCTGCCGCCGTCGCGGGATCACTCCCCTTGGCGATTCCTCTGTACAGCGCCGCGCGCGCCCACGCCCTCCTGCACGCACACCTGCACCATCCACTGGCTCGGTTCACGCGCGTACACGAGTTACGGAGCACGCTCAGTCTGCACACTCTTCTTCCCGTCCCCCGGACCTTAGGCTCCGCCCCCGTACACTGCACGAGCATACTCAGGTTACCAACAAGACTCACCTGGCCTGTTATGCCTGCACCAATCTGCAGTGTCTCCCTGTAGGTATTCCTGTCCCGCCTCCGTTCCTAATTGGACCTTCCTGCTTTATCTAGCTCCTCTCTGCTCTCAGTCTTTGCTCGACATAGTCTCTGGCTCTCGATCTCGGCACTCCTTGGACAACTCTCACTCTGGTAACCCCTTGAACACGGCTTGGACTACGACTTATCTCCACTCTCCACTCCCTGACCTCGGCGAGGAATCCTTCACTCTATCTCTACAACCGGTACCGGGAAGTATTGTCTACCTTACTACACCTGTCCTGGCAACGCTTCATACCACACTCCGGACACGCTCCCTTTGCTGTGGGTGCGTGTATTACCACTTCCCCCTTCAGCTCAGGGGACAGGTCTGGTCTGGGGGCAGCACCGGCGTAACATTATGTCGAGCCCACAAGACGCAGACCAGACCGAACTACAGCAGTTTCTCTCTAATCTGCTTCAGCAAAACCAGGCCATGGCGGATCAAATTGTGGCACTTACACGCCAGGTCGCAGTACTCTCAGACAGGGTACCAACCGCGACCCCGCCAGATGTAAGCCCCCACTCCACAAGTGCAGTTAGCAGCTCAGATGTAAGGATTCCTCCCCCCAAGCCTTATGCAGGTGAACCGCAAGATTGTATGGGGTTTCCTAAACCAGTGTGAGGTGCAGTTTGAAATGCCCCCCATCTCTACAATACTGATCGCAAGATGGTAGCCTACATTTATAACCTCCTCACTGGCAGCGCCCTGGCTTGGGCTTCCCCGGTTTGGGAGCGACGTTCTGACCTTACCCATGATTACCCGGCATTTAAAGCCGAGTTTCAACGGGTATTCGATTCCTCCGCTCGTCGGGAGATGGCATCTGTTTCTCTCCTCCAGATCACTCAGGGACGGCGAATGGTGACGCAGTATGCTGTGGAATTCCGGACTCTAGCAGCCGAGACTAACTGGGGACAAGAGGCTCTCGTCTCCGTGTTCTGGCATGGCCTGGCAGATCCCATCAAGGATGAAGTCTCTCGCCAATCCAGACCGGATCAATTGGAGGTCCTCATTGATTTGGCTGTCCGAGTGGATCAACGTATCCAGGTACACCGCTCAGAGCGTCAGCGCACTCGCTTCCATAACTTTCAAGTTCCGTTCTCCAGTACTCTCAGCAGCACTCCTGCTCCCCCAAGTGCTACCACACCTCTTCGTCCTGCACTGGAGTTGCCAGAGCCAATGCAATTGGGGGTACAACGCATCCGCACACCGATACGGCAGTTCCGCCACAACGGGGGATTGTGTTTCTACTGTGGATCCATGGAACATCTGGTTCGGGAGTGTCCACTGTGTCCGGGAAACGGGAACACCCAGTGAGTACAGAGGGGCTCTCTCTGGGTGTAATGTCTCCACGTCCCCTTCATAAAGATGAACTCCCTAAGAAACTTACATTTCCAGTCTTCCTTTCAGGCGATAAGTTCAAGACTTCTACCGCCGCTTTCATTGACTCAGGAGCTGGAGGAAACTTTGTGGATCTTGAATTCGCCAGGGTAATCCGCATACCACTCATGAGAAAGAAGGTTCCCATCGCACTCGTCGGTATCGATGGACGTCCTCTTACCCCGGCCCACATCTCCTTAGAGATGGCTCCCTTGCTTCTGTCTTCACATCTGCACAAGAAGACCTTAGTTCTCGATGCCATTCACGCTCCTGGGATACCCATCACCCTTGGTCTTCCTTGGCTACAGCTTAACAATCCTCTCATTGACTGGACTTCCTCCGCTCCCATTTCCTGGAGGCCGAGGTCAGACGAGACACATCAACTGCTGGCCAATACCTCTGTTCTCGAAGTTATTCTACCCTCCGTTTACCATCAATTCCGGGACGTTTTCAATAAGGTACAGTCAGACCTCTTGCCGCCACACAGGACTTACGATTGTCCAATCGATCTAGTTCCTGGTTACTCCCTACCCAAGTCCAAGACCTACCCCTTGTCGTCACCAGAATCTCACGCTATGGATGAATATATCCAGGAGAATCTCAAAAAAGGCTTTATTCGTCACTCCAATTCCCCAGCAGGGGCGGGGTTTGTCTTCGTCAAGAAAAAGGACGGGTCGTTGAGGCCTTGCATCGGCTTCAGGGGTTTAAACCAGATAACTATTAAAAATCGTTACCCCCTTCCCCTTATTATCGAACTGTTCGATAAATTACAGGGGGCCAAGATTTTTTTCCAAGTTGGATCTGCGTGGTGCCTATAACCTGGTGCGCATCAGGAAGGGGGATGAATGGAAGACGGCCTTCAACACACGTAGTGGACACTACGAATATCTGGTAATGCCTTTCGGCTTATATAATGCTCTCGCTGTCTTCCAGGATTTCATCAACGACGTCTTTCGTAAGGTATTCAATATTTTTGTTATTGTATACGTGGATGATATCCTGATTTTTTCCAAAGATCTCCAGGACCACATACGCCACACCTCCTACGTCCTTACCCGTCTCCGGGAACACAATTTGTATGCCAAACTGGAGAAGTGCACCTTTCATCAGACCTCTACTCCGTTCCTGGGGTACATCATTTCCGATGAGGGGTTTATGATGGACTCCGTTAAACTTCAAGCAGTCACTGAATGGCCAAGACCCAACTCTCTCAAGGCCATACAACGTTTTTTAGGGTTCGCTAATTATTATCGTAAGTTTATACGGAGTTTTTCCACCATTGTGGCACCCCTTACTGCGCTCACCAAAAAAGGAGCTGATCCTTCTGCTTGGTCATCCGAGGCCATCTCCGCCTTCGAGACACTCAAGGAAGCCTTTATATCCGCACCTATTCACCGTCATCCCGACATTGAACTTCCCTTCGTCCTGGAGGTCGACGCTTCTGAATGCGGCGCTGGTGCCGTTCTTTCTCAGAGACCCACGCCCCAAGATAAGTTACATCCATGTGCATATTTTTCCAAGAAATTATTGTCTGCCGAGAGGAACTATGACGTGAGTAACAGGGAACTTCTGGCCGTGAAGATGGCTCTTCAAGAGTGGAGACACCTGCTGGAGGGGTCGAAAGAGCCGTTTACTATCCTCACGGACCACAAGAACCTTCTTTACATAGAGAACGCTCGACGCCTTGGTCCACGACAGGCTCGTTTTTTTTCCCGATTCGATTTTCACCTTTCCTATATCCCCGGGACTAAGAACGTTAAGGCAGACGCACTCTCCCGAATACATTCTTCTGAAGAGAGGCCAGAGGAATCTTTGGAGACTATCCTTCCACATGAGAGGATTCTCGCCACGTCTTCTTTTAAGAATCTTGACAAGATTTTTCACTCCCAGAGACACATTCCCAAGGACTTGGTCGTTCCCGACAACAAACTCTTTGTACCTTCCAAATTTGTTCCAGAGGTCCTGTCTTGGGGTCACTCCTCTAAATCTGCAGGTCATCCAGGTTTTAAGAAGACTACTGATCTCATTCGTCGGAATTTCTGGTGGCCAAGGATGTCTCAAGATATTCTGGAGTTTACCCGCGCCTGTCCCACGTGCGCTCAAAGCAAGACTCTCTGTCAAAAGCATCAGGGTTTTTTGTTACCCCTTCCAGTTCCCGACCGCCCCTGGTCCCACATTTCGATGGACTTCATCATGGAGTTGCCCAGGTCCAGAGGAATTAACACTATCTTGGTGGTCGTGGACAGGTTCTCAAAGATGTCCCATTTCATTCCACTTAAAGGATTACCCACCTCCTCCACCCTTGCTGATATCCTTACGGAGCAGATTTTCCAGATTCATGGGCTCCCTTCGTCCATTGTTTCTGACAGAGGTTCTCAGTTCGTATCCAAATTTTGGAGAGCTTTCACGAAGAGATTGGGCATCTCTTCTTCTTTCTCTTCCGCCTATCATCCTCAGTCCAATGGACAAACGGAGAGAATCAATCAATCCCTGGAGAAGTACCTGAGATGTTTCATATCGGATTTCCAGGATGATTGGGCTCAACTCCTTTCTTGGGCAGAGTATGCCGTCAATTTTGCAAAAAACGAGTCCACCCGGAGTCGCCCTTCTTTATAAATTATGGGTTCCACCCTCCCTGCCTTTCCATCCCCAACATTCCTTCTGGAGTACCAGCCGTAGATGAACGCATTTCTTCCCTCCAAACCGCATGGTCCAGGATTCAGTCTACCCTTCTCAACTCCTCCCGCAGGTCGAAACTACAGGCCGATCGTCGTTGTCGTTCGGCGCCCAGTTACAAACCAGGGGATTTGGTATGGCTCTCCTCTAAGAATATCCACCTCAAGGTACCATCTCCTAAACTGGCACCCAAGTTCCTGGGTCCCTTCACTATTTGTGAACAAATCAATCCCATGGCATTCCGGCTCCAACTATCACCCAGTATGAAAATTCCCAATGTCTTTCATCTTTCATGTGTCCCTCTTAAAACCATTTATCTCCAGTTACTTCTTTCCGGATCAGACTCGTAAACCGGATCCCATTACTGTACAAAATAACGAGGAATACGAGGTTCACTCTCTTTTGGATTCTCACCTATCCAGGGGTCAGCTCCAGTTCTTGGTGCAGTGGAAGGGCTTTGGCCCTGAAGAGAGATCCTGGGTTCCTTCAAAGGACATTCATGCCCCGGCTCTTCTTAAGTCCTTCCGGAAAAAGTTTCCAGAGAAACCGTTCTTGGACCGTCCTGAGGCCGTTCCTGAAGAGGGGGGTACTGTCAGGAATCGGCGTTCTCCACGCTCCTCACACAGAGCACTCCCTCCCCGCAGGGAGCCCCTGGACACACAAAACAATCCTGCCTTACCGGCCTCCACGGCTCCCCGCCTCTGCCGCCGTCGCGGGATCACTCCCCTTGGCGAT
Organism: Ascaphus truei; assembly: GCA_036426205.1. Taxonomy (NCBI): domain Eukaryota; kingdom Metazoa; phylum Chordata; class Amphibia; order Anura; family Ascaphidae; genus Ascaphus; species Ascaphus truei. Next base: position 9,021 of record WSYH01005459.1, read on the forward strand.
TCCTCTGTACAGCGCCGCGCACGCCCACGCCCTCCTGCACGCACACCTGCACCATCCACTGGCTCGGTTCACGCGCGTACACGAGTTACGGAGCACGCTCAGTCTGCACACTCTTCTTCCCGTCCCCTGGGCCTTAGGCTCCACCCCCGCACACTGCACGAGCATACTCAGGTTACTAACAAGACTCACCTGGCCTGTTATGCCTGCACCAATCTGCAGTGTCTCCCTGTAGGTCTTCCTGTCCCGCCTCCGTTCCTAATAGGACCTTCCTGCTTTATCTAGCTCCTCTCTGCTCTCAGTCTTTGCTCGACATAGTCTCTGTATGGAAGTACTTCTGGATTCTCTCAGTGTTTTCACAGGTTTTGATGCGGCTTGTACGACTACCCCCTCTGGCTCTCGATCTCGGCACTCCTTGGACAACGCTCACTCTGGTAACCCCTTGAACACGGCTTGGACTATGACCTATCTCCACTCTTCACTCCCTGACCTCGGCAAGGCATTCATCACTCTGTCTCTACAACCGGTACCGGCAAGTATTGTCTACCTTACTACACCTGTCCTGGCAACGCTTCATACCACACTCCGGACACGCTCCCTTTGCTGCGGGTGCGTGTATTACCACTTCCCCCTTCAGCTCAGGGGACGGGTCTGGTCTGCGGGCAGCACCGGCGTAACAGTATACCGGAATTACCTCTCTGGGTCTGTATGTGTATACCGGTATTACCTCTCTGGGCGTGTATGTGTATACCGGTATTACCTCTCTGGGCGTGTATGTGTATACCGGTATTACCTCCCTGGGCGTGTATGTGTATACCGGTATTACCTCTCTGGGCGTGTATGTGTATACCGGTATTACCTCTCTGGGCGTGTATGTGTATACTGGTATTACCTCTCTGGGCAGGCGTGTATGTGTATACCAGAATTACCTCCCCGGGTCTGTATGTGTATGTGTATACGGGTATTACCTCTCTGGGTCTGTATGTGTATGTGTACTGTATATCGGTATTACCTCTCTGGGCGTGTATGTGTCCGGTATTACCTCTCTGGGCGTGTACGTGTATACCGGTATAAACTCTCTGGGCGTGTATGTGTATACCGGTATTACCTCTCTGGACGTGTACGTGTATACCGGTATTACCTCTCTGGGCGTGCATGTGTATACCGGTATTACCTCTCTGGGCGTGTACCTCTCTGGGCGTGTACGTGTATACTGGTATTACCTCTCTGGGCGTGTATATGTATACCGGTATTACCTCTCTGGGCGTGTATGTGTATACCGATATTACCTCTCTGGGCGTGTATGTGTATACCGGTATTACCTCTCTGGGCGGGCGTGTATGTGTATACCGGTATTACCTCTCTGGGCGTGTATGTGTATACTGGTGTTACCTCTCTGGGCGTGTATGTGTATACCGGTATTACCTCTCTGGACATAGTGACCTGACCGGCTTGGGCGGCCACGGGATTTCCCCGAGCAGGAAGAGAGCAGGGCTGCTGCTACGGGGCAGGGCAGCTTCCTCCATCTTGATTGGCTGCTGCTGGGTAATGCAGCCAATCAGGAGGAGGTGTCAGGAGCCTGGGGGGGGAGGAGGGGGGCAGGAGAGGAGGAAACAGCATGGAGCAGAGAGAAGTGTGTGTGTTTTGAGTGCGTCGCACCTTTCACCATTGTGTCTAGTATTTTTGGAGAAGCCGCCTGCCAACCCTAAATATATCTGTGGGATTTTTTAAGAATAAACATAAGTACAATGAGGGTACAATATTCCTGATGTTAGGAATTGTTACAGTAAGTATCACTTGTGGATGGCTAGGTGCCAGGTTTCAATAAATAATGTGTATATTTCTGAGGATGACATTTGTCAGGACATTGTGAAGGTGGTTAGAAGAGTTAAGGGAAATGAGAAATTGCTGTTAGAGGAGAAAACGTGGATCAAATGCTGGGCTAATATTTGTATAATGTAAAGTCCATAAATATTGTGCAGTTTATTTTAATTTGTAAATTGATTTTTCTGTGACATGTACCAGTATGGCTGGAAAAAAAAAATTCAATAAAAAAAGATTTCTTCCTATTGTTCTTAAATCTGGTCAATGAAATGTGCAGGGATAATTGTCACTTTGTCACACCTGCCCTCGTTCCCCGCGGTGACAGTAATATTCCACCTTCCTACGTCCGATGACGCGGAGAATTTCGCACCTGCAGGAAACTCGGATAATAATACACATCTCCCCCCCCCCCCCTCCCCCTGCTGGGTGTGTGGTATAAATAGGCGCGCTGCGTTTCGGGGGGAAGGTTACAAAGATCACCCCCGAAGATTAACCCCTTACCTGCCAAAGGGGCCATATGATAGCATGCAGAGCCATATAATAACGTGTAGAGAGTTGTAATAACACGCCGGGGCCATATAATAACATGCAGAGAGATATAATAACATGCAGAGAGATATAATAACATGCAGAGAGATATAATAACACGCAGCTCTATAATAACATGCAGAGAGATGTAACATGCAGAGCGGTACAATAACAAACTGTAAGGATCCGCGCTGTGGGTATACCCGCGTTCAGTGCATCCTTACCTTTTTCTCAGGCCATTCAGGCTCCCCGACAGCAGTCCCCGCTCCTGGCAGCTTCCCCTGCACCTCCTACCTACGGGCGCGCGCACCCAAGCCGCTATTGGTTGGCGCCGGGTGCTTGACTCCACCTCCGCTGATGCGGCACACGCTCCTTGCGTGTCGCCGTTCGGGTCCCGTCAGCTCCGCCTTCACGCTTCCCCTTCTGTACCTGTCCCTTCCCCTGTCCGTCCCTCTGCTCCTCCTCTTCTTCTCTCTGCTCCTGGATCCTGCGGTACGGCCCCTTTCCCATCTGCCTTGCCTCCCAGGTCCTCCTTCCCTTTCTGTCCCTTCCCTTGTCCGTCCCTCCGTTCCTCCCCTTACTCTGACCACTCCCTTTGCCTCTAGCAATATTCCTCTACCTGGGCCTTATCTAACTCACTCCTATGTTCCTCCCCTCACTCCCATTGGTTCCAAACTTCCTCACTCTGCTCTCCTATTAGGTCCCTCTTCGGGCCGCTCCTCCATCACTCCCCTTTCTCTGATTGGTCCCAGCCCCCTACATAATCCCTCTTCTCCATTTCCTCTTTGCTCTGCATAGCTTCTGTACCTTGGTGCTGTCTGCTCTTGCCTGGCCTCTCTTGTCTTTTCAGTGCTGCTCCTGTCCCTGGAATCTTTGCTGACCTCCCTGGATTTGACCTTTGCTTTGAACTCTACTACGCTGCTCTCTGGAACCCTTTGGACTTCTACGCTGCAGACCTCTACAACCCTTGGACACGGCACACGGACAAACTACTACGCTGCTCTCTCCACTCCACGACCCAGGCTTACGGACAATCGATTACGCTGCCCTCTCCAACCCATGAACCTTGGCATACGAACTTAACCCTTCTACGCCGGAGCTGTCAAGTACGGTATCATTTATATTCTGTTACCCGGACCACCTACGCTACGACCACACGCCGGCTGTGCCCCCGTTTGCTGCTAGGTGTGTGGTTTACCTTTTCCACCTCAGTCCCGGGGTCTCGTCTGGCTTGTGGGCAGGCCGAGCGTTACACAAACCGAGCAATATAATAATACACAGCGATTATAATAACATGCAGAGAAATGTAATAACACACAGTGATATAATAACACGCAGAGTGATGTAATAACACACAGTGATATAATAACACGCAGAGATATAATAACACGCAGAGAGATATATTAACACGCAGAGAGATAAATTAACACGCAGAGATCTAATAACACGCAGAGAGATATAATAACACGCAGAGAGATATAATAACACGCAGAGAGATATAATAACGCGCAGAGAGATATAATAACGCGCAGATAGATATAATAACGTGCAGAGAGATATAATAACGCGCAGAGAGGTATAATAACGCGCAGAGAGATATAATAACACGCAGAGAGATATAATAACACGCAGAGAGATAATGATGTAGCCATGTCTCCATCTGCCCACCCCCACCTTCTCCTCGCTATGTTGCTCCGCAGGGGAACTACACTCCCCAGAATACCCCAGGAGCTGAGGTCATGTGACACAGTACAGCCAATAGGGCTGCTAGAATCTCCTGAGGGGAGATTGGATCTTTGGGAGCGCTTGAAGTGCATGCTAACAGTTAGTTCAGTTGGAGCCAGGACTGAGACAGGAAAGATAAGATCTGGGTGTCAGTGGCACCCAGACAAGGTCATATTAACCCCACTAGGTCCAAGATAGTTCCCAATCACCTAATTAGATAGTGGCTGCTACAGGGAAACCCCTAGCTAGGGACATTTCCCCATTAGCTGTATATAGTTAGTTTATAGTGCTAGTGAAGACGCCACGTTGTGAAGCACAGCCTGCAATCTGGGACCCGATCCAGGCTTATATGGTTATATACTATTTCATTGGTGGGACCATCCTGGTGGAACCCACCCCACGCAGAGGCGGAGGCTTCGCTGACGGGACGTCGCTGGATCTCCAGGATCCCTGTTGTTAATCGGCCGCTCCGGGTATTGGAGTACCCGGCAGGTACCTCAACTAAAGTGCACTAACGATTCATGGGTAGCGATACCATACACACTTTTGGGTGGGCCTTGACATTGGGTAAAAGGACATCAAAGTATTGGTGCCAAGCACCCCTTGTACTGTGGGGACACTCACTTGGTGTTAGGGGGTTGAGAGAGAGAGAGTGTGTGTGTGTGTGTGTTATATCCTGTTCAGTAAAACCTGTTATATTCTACTGGTGTGTGTTTATTATATTGTCCTGTACGGGGTTATCCCACATTGTTAGGATCCCGTGCAGGTGGAGGCGCTGTCATCAACCGGATCGGGTACACCCCAAGCTCCCAGTAGTGGAGGTTCAGGCTTCCTGTGAGCCGCAGTAATGCACCACATACACCGTAGCCGCTATATCTCCCAGGGGGTGGGGGAAAGTGCATTACATTTGGAGGTGCTACTGCGATCTCAGACCTGGAGTGCCCTACTCAGCAGCCAAATTAAGATCCCTCCCATTCGTCATCATGCTAGTACCCTAAAGCCATGAAGTCCATGCCTGGGCCTTCAAGGTTCAAGAACAACCCAGCCACGTAGTCGCAGTAGGGAACATTCCCGCTCTCCTTGACCAAACAGAGATCCGGGACCAGAAAAGACGACTCCCTGGCCTAGACAAAGGGGGTGAGAGTTTGACCCTGTCATGAGAGAGCGGATTTGGCCCGGGATTAAAGGGGTTACACCCCATTTGGTCCCCCTCTACTCTCACCTGGGAAGCAAGGGGTTAACTGGACTGAGGTCCAGCAATGTGTTGTTACCTTGCTTTAGTACCCAAATGTTTATTACCCTGTAAAAATGTATTGTTTCTGTTCCAGTGTCTGCACCACACAAACACTGGGATCCATCCGGGAGGGCAAGGGTTAATAGTTGAATAGTGATTATAGCACTTTGTTTAAGTTACCCTCAAAGATGCCTGCCTACTAAGGAATGCAAATGGTCAGGAGAGCGACCAAATGTTTAGGAAGCAGACCCCTGATCAAAGGCTCAGCCACTCTACCTATTTGCATGAAGCTGGAGTGGTTTGTGAGTGTTATAACTCACACTTACAAACCAAGAGTATCCTGCCAGATACCCCCATTTGGTAGACTGGCCGATGCCCTTGATTTAGGAGTGGGGCTACAGAAATGAGTGACCTTATTAAATATAAGAATATTATGAGATGTTCTCGGCTGAACGTGCTAAAAATTACATATGTGTAACCAGGGGATCGAGCCGCAAATAACGATTACAGACACATGGGGGGCTATGCACTAAGCTCCGATAAGTCACTTTTAGAGCGCAAAGTGCTCTTCGATCGTGATTTTTGGCTCAACCCGATGCACTAAGCAACGCAAACAGGCACTTTGCGCTCTAAAAATGACTTTTTTCAGGGATTTTTTCTAAGTACAACTTTGCTCGATCGCAGCCCTGTTTGCGTGAAATTCTGCCCTTAAGCGGGATGCACTAAGCAACGCAACCTTAGCAAACGCAAATGTTGCATTGATTAGAACACGTCAGGTTAGAGTAGACGCAAAGAAATCTGTTTTTTTTTTTTTTGCATGCGCAAAACCCATACAGCAGGCCGACGGGTGTCCCCGGCTGACCCCGCGGGGGTCCGGGGGTCCCCAGCTCACCAAGCGGGGGTCCCTGCGGGAGTGCGGGGGTCCCTGCGGGAGTCCGGGGGTCCCCGCGGCCGTCCCGGGGTCCCCGCGGGCGTCCCGGGTACCCGCGGGCCTGCGGTACCAATGTTGCACCTCCAAAAATAAAAAACAACCATTCTAACTAAATACACCCCCTAACACATACTATACAGTAATGGCCAAAATGACTATTATTCAAATATGGATAATAATGCATTTGGCCATTTTAAATACATATACATTACAATAAATACAATAAAAACATTTAACACTTACGTTTCACAGGCACCCACGATGAAGGCCGTCTTCATCCTCATCTTCATTCTGCCCATGCCCCTACGGTGCTGCAAAACATGCACAACAATTACAATAGCCAATGTAATGTCCCCTAACCCCTTAATCATCATAGCGGTTATTAACCGCTACAGTCATTAAGGGGTTAACCCACCCTCACCCACCACTTGGGAGGCCTATATACCCTCCCACTTAACCCCCACCCCGTGAGGCCTAACCACCCTCACTCACTACCCACAAGGGAGGCCTACTCACATACCCTCGGGGCCAATACACCCCCCGCCCCCCAACAGCTACAGTACAATAATGTGCCAAATAACTATTATCCAGATATGGATAATATATTATTTGCCCATTATGAAACACATAAAACATCCACAAATCAAAACATGAATTTTTAATCTTAAAACCACCACATTGCATGTTAAAATAAATACAGCAGCCATTGCAAATATAAAAAAACAAACTGCAGCTACACAAATGTCTATGAAATGTCACACAATTGCACTGTGTGTTCATGATGCAATTAATCAGTGCATCATATAACACTGTGCAAAATATATGTAACAATAAAATACACTATCAACAATGTCCCCTAACCACCAATGCCATCCTGAAAATCAATTAGAAACTAACCAACATCAATACAATTAGCATCAGTCAATTAATCCATTTCCTCAAACAAGTAAAATACAATACAAATCAATTATACAATTCCCTATTCAATTGCGAAAGCCAAACCATTGCCAAAACAATTCTAATTTAAAGTAACTACCATCATTCTAATCTTACTACCATAAAGAAGCCTTTAGCTAAATACAAACTGCATTATTCACAACAATGACAAAATAAAGATGCTAAATACATTATCCATACATGAAAAGAACCTAAACATGAGCCAAACAATCAATTATTATCCCTGTATGTCTATCCATACAGATAGATAAACATAACATACAGGGGCAATAATACAGCATCAAATACAATGCATTTACATACAATACACCCATTCAGTGTCCGTGAATGTATTATACACATGGCCGGTCTCACATGGTACGGCCGGTCTCACATGGTACGGTAGCCAATCAGAGCGTGGGAAATACATCCCAACTCTGGCTCTAGTACCATGTGACAGGCTTTCAAAGACGTCACATCCGTTCTCCCCCAAGCCTCTGTCACATGGTCTACTAGAGCCAATCAGAGATGGGATGGAGTTCCCACGCTCTGATTGGCTATGGTACCATGTGAGACCGGCCATGTTTCTTTTAATGACGTCATCTTAAAGGCAATTGAAGCAAAGCCATTCTGATTGGCTGTGCTTTCATTGCCATTAAATGACGTCATCATTTTTTTTTCCATCGGCCAAATCACATGTTTTTCACGGCCCAATCAGGACCGTGGGAAACATTTGACCAAAATGTGACGTCATAGGCCTATAAAAGCCTATGTCGCTTCATTTTGAAGCTAGTCGCCGAGGAGGGAACATCTCCCCTCCTAAGAAGAGAAGAAGGGCGTGGCCTAAGAAGACGGAAGAAGACGGAAGAAGCCGGAAGAAGACGGAAGAAGAGCCCAGAAGACCCCAAAGAAGAAAGAAGACACAGACGTGGATTTGTTATGGTTTTTTTATTTTATGGCTCACCTGTGGATTGGTTCCTGTGCTTCCGGCTCGCTTGGATTTCGGAGAGTGGACATCTAATGGTGAGTAAACAAAAGAAAAGTTTATTATTTTTACTTTTACAGGTTTTTATGATTTTTCATGCATGTCTTTTATTTTTTCACTCCCATTTAGTGTCCGTTAATGTATCTATGTATATAATACATTCACGGACACTGAATGGGTGTATTGTACGTAAATGCATTGTATTTGATGCTGTACTATTGCCCCTGTATGTTATGTTTATCTATCTGTATTGATATACATACAGGGATAATAATTGATTGTTTGGCTCATGTTTAGGTTCTTTTCATGTATGGATAATGTATTTAGCATCTTTATTTTGTCATTGTTGTGAATAATGTAGTTTGTATTTAGCTAAAGGCTTCTTTATGGTAGTAAGATTAGAATGATGGTGGTTACTTTAAATTAGAATTGTTTTGGCAATGATTTGGCTTTAGCAATTGAATAGGGAATTGTATAATTGATTTGTATTGTATTTTAATTGTTTGAGGAAATGGATTAATTGACTGATGCTAATTGTATTGATGTTGGTTAGTTTCTAATTGATTTTCAGGATGGCATTGGTGGTTAGGGGACATTGTTGATAGTGTATTTTATTGTTACATATATTTTGCATAGTGTTATATGATGCACTGATTAATTGCATCATGAACACACAATGCAATTGTGTGACATTTCATAGACATTTGTGTAGCTGCAGTTTTTTTTTTTATATATTTGCAATGGCTGCTGTATTTATTTTAACATGCAATGTGGTGGTTTTAAGATTAAAAATTCATGTTTTGATTTGTGGATGTTTTATGTGTTTCATAATGGGCAAATAATATATTATCCATATCTGGATAATAGTTATTTGGCACATTATTGGACTGTAGCTGTTGGGGGGCGGGGGGTGTATTGGCCCCAAGGGTATGTGGGTAGGCCTCCCTTGTGGGTAGTGAGTGAGTTTAGTGCCAAACTATGGTTCATGGAAGTGGGGCGCCCAGGGACGGTAAGAAAGGGATGGGGGCGGCCCGGCCCAGTTGGCAGAGGGGGCGTGGTGACGCTGGTTGCAGGAAGATACCAATGCTTCTTGACCTAGGCCGGGGAGCACAGGCAAACCCATCCCTGGCACCCCCCCCGACACCCGCTTACCACTCCCTTCAACTATTGCAGTGCTTGTTCTTCTACCTGTGCTCTGGGAAACTTTGACCAAGCTCGAGTCCTCGCTTGTGGCTGGGGGCACCGTCTTTGGGTGGTCCCCTCGCGTACGCCCTGATGCCGGGCTCTCGCCAATGCTACCGTCTCGGGCCAGTCACCTTGCTAGTGTTTGCGGAGCGGGGGGCGGGGGGGGGGGGGCGAATGTGCCGGTGGGAAAAAAAGGTCCTGTCTGTAAGCCTTCGATCGGGGGCCCACTCAGTAGAGGTTGTGTGTGAGGGTTGGGTTAACCCCTAATGACTGTAGCGGTAATAACGCTATGGTGATTAAGGGGTTTATAGGGGACATTACATTGGCTATTGTAATTGTTGTGCATGTTTTGCAGCACCGTAGGGGCATGGGCAGAATGAAGATGAGGATGAAGACGGCCTTCATCGTGGGTGCCTGTACAACATAAGTGTTAAATGTTTTTATTGTATTTTTATTGTAATTTAAATGTATTTAAAATGGGCAAATGCATTATTATCCATATGTGGATAATAGTACTTTTGGGCATTACAGTACTGTATGTGTTAGGGGGCGGGGAGGATGTGTGTTGTTTATTGGGGGCAATTGTCCCCAATGAACATGCTAATGTGCCTTAACCCCTTCATTGCCTTAGCGACTATCCGCTAAGGTAATGAAGCTGCATTAATGTATTTTAAATAATAGTGTGCGGGAGCAGGGGGTCCCCTGAGCCTAACCGCATTGATTTCTGCCTAGACCCCCTGCTTCCCGTTACAGGCCCCGGTTGGGGCATCGGTGCCAGTGCGGACGCCATCTTTATAGAGCCCACATCGCGTCTTGGACGCTATAAAGATGGCGGGCCTTTTTTTTTTTCGCTGGCACTGTGAACACGATTGGCCCCATCCGGGGCCTGTAACTCGGGAAGCAGGGGGTCTCTGAGGCAGAATTCAATGCGGTTCAGCTCAGGGGACCCCCTGCTCCCGCACACTATTATTTAAAATACATTAATGCTGCTTCATTACCATAGCGGATAGCCACTATGGTAATGAATTATTGTTTGTTGTTATTGTGATGGGAGACGCATTTAATAACACATTTATATTTCGTGGATCCTGATTGAGCAGAACAGGTTGAGCAAAATAAACTGAGATTTATTCCCTTGATAGGCAAACACACGACAACTGCAGAATACACTTAATAATTACACTTACGGGTATAGGATCAGGGGATAATGTCCAGAAAGGTGCAAAACACCAGAAGATTGTCTTTTAAAATGTAGCCCTTTTGAAAATTGCCAAATAAATAGCCAGTCCAATCCTTCTGTGAAAGTGCAAAGCCTTTTCTGGTTCTTTGGGGTTCGTTCTGGAATCCCCAGGGCTAACGAAATCCTGAAGCAGGGCTAGTTTCCTTGTTGCGATGTTTTTAACCCCTTGCGTTCTGGAATCGTAGCCATTGTACTTAGATCTTATCCGCTTGAAGAAATCAGGTAACAACAGCAACAGCAACAACCACAGGAATGAGGGTTATAGGCCTTTTTAAGGATAAGGGCCTGTGGGGTTTACATTAGCCTCATCCCATTGGCAAGGAATTATCTTCCTCCTATCAGAACCTGCCATGTCACATGGGCAAATCATACAGCCAGCCCAGGTAACTCTGAGCATGCTCAGTAAGCAGCTTGGTAGCACTGCTAAGTAAAAAGGGGCCACTCATTTCTGGGGACGCAATGTCTGGAGTTTGGTCCCAAGGTGTGAAATATCCAGGATGAGTAACAGGATCTTCTACTCAGAAACATCCTGATTAAGTGACACTGTAAGACTCTGGGGTCTTTCATCCCCTCCTAGACACATCGGCATCTCCCCAGCAGGGGGGCTAATGGATGCATAACATTTGTTCCTTAATGCATTAAAAATGCAGGCAGAAAAAAATAGCATCCTGCCGGTACATTTTAAAACTGCAACAGAAAGGCACTTCATCAAAAATATATGTTTCCCTTATGACAAAGTTATATATTTAATATGTATGTGCTTGGGGGGTTACATTGAGGCTGCACACCAAAAATCAGGGTGCTGGCTCACTCCATTCCTAAATTAGCAGTCTTAATGGAACGGCTCCTGTTTTTCAGCACTGCAGGTAGGGACAAACCTGCAAAAAGGGGACAACAATGCATATAGGGGAAAATAGTACAGGGGATCAGCATATAAAATTAACCCCTTCATCCCCAATACGAAATAGGGGTAACCAGCTGAGCACACTGCCTTTATTAATGCGCTGATTACCCCCATTTTCGCCACAGTTATGTATGTTTTAATACTAGTGTAGATGTGCAGGGGGTCTCCTGAGCTGAACCGTATTGGTTTCAGGTCCGAGGACCCCCTAGTTCAGGAGATACAGGCCCCTTTATGGGGTGCCGGTATCCCCTGCAGAATGTAAATAACCCGGTCACGTGACGTGGGAGCTTTAAACTGCAGGGGATACCGGCACCCCATAACCGGGCCTGTAACTCCTGAAGTAGGGGGTCCTCGGACCTGAAACCAATGCGGTTCAGCTCGGGAGACCCCCTGCTCATGTACACTATAATTAAAATGTTTGTATTTAGTGTAGGATCGCCTTTAACAGTCTTGCATGGAGATAGCAAATCTCCATGCAAATGTTACAGGCAGTTTTTTTTTTCTATCGGCTAGCGTACGGAGAGGTTCAGAACGCTAGCAGGGGGAAAAAAGCAAACCGTACGCTGTGGCTGTTTGAGCTATTTTCAGCAGGTACGTTAAAAAATGGCCTCAAGGCCTTAGTGCATCGCGTCCCCGGCCTCACTTTTTAACGAACCTGCTTTTTGGCCAAATCAAAATGCAAAGCCATTGAGCTTAGTGCATAGCCCCCATGATGTCTAGCAGGTCCTAAGAGACAGATATTAATATCTCTCTTAATTTTAGTATTGCACGGTAATATTTGGTCTCATTGGGAGCGTCATGCGTGACGGAATGTATTAATATTACTCGCGTGCCAGTAAGTACTACTGAACTGAAGTTATGAAGTTATTTAAAGAGTGAAAAGCAGAGATTCATTTTTAAAGGGACGAATCCTGTATTTTAAAAATGTGTTAAAGTGCATTTCTGTATCTCCCATTCTGGAGGCCGTAGAGAGTTGAAATTTGGCCAAAATGTAGGATCACTGTAGGCATTAATAACTGGAAGATTTCGACCCACTGGACCCCCAGAACAGAACTTATTAATATGTGAAGATATTAAAGTGTATATGGGATTTTGGACCTGCTCTGACAAGGCAGGCTCCATCTGCTATGCTAATAGGGCAGGAAGGCTATCCTGAAAATTTAGCATAGACTTGTGATCAAAAGTTAACTGCCCTGATTGTTTATACTGGGGTCAGGGACAAAGGAACTGCGTGTTTTTAAGTGTCGGTCTTCACACTTACAAGGGAAGCCAAAATCTCCTTCCAAGAGATTTTTCTAGCCAACTCGGCGCCTAGGGTTAAGAGATGGGTTTGAAATGGTATTTAACCCAGTATCAGCCCTTACTCATTGTCCTTCATGTCCTTCATGTCTTTCGTGTCTTGATGATTATGAAGATTGCTGTATGAACTGCCAGTCCAGATATGACTGTTTCATCATTCCATCTTAAGTAAGTGTCATATTTTGTTTATTTGTATATCTTGTTGTGTTCACCTTTTTCAAGGAATAAATTATATTTTATCATATTTAAGCCTCGTCCAGTTCAACCCAGATATATTTTTGCGTGTATTATGAATAGCCTGTCACAAAGTTACTGTCACAGACCCCACCTTCCAGTGGAGTACCATATTACTGACGGCGGGCCAGGAAGATGCCCCTCAGACTTTACAAGCCCAAAAGGCCCCGCCAGAGAGCTACTTCATCATATACTCTGATTTACCAGAAATATGAGAAATGTTCACCTCCGTACCCTCCACAGTGGTCCCTTCCCAAGCCGAAACATCCCCCTTCTCCCACCGGGGGGTGGCCGACTACTTCTCCGATTTCATGTACTCCCAGCAGGGTAGACGCAACCCTACCACGAGTGCCCTACAAGGGGCCACCAGCTGGGCCGGGAGTCCCCCACCTACACTTACACCTATCTCACACCTTTGTGCCAAAGAAGCTTTTTAAGTTGTGATTTCTCTACTATTGGGAGCTTTATTCTATTGCCCCCTGTAACAGGGGAGTTATCCCTGTTCAGGTAATGTGCCTCTAATCCAGTAGTGTGGTGGTTAACTGCTGGTAGTCAATTAACAAACACCACCTGGCTGATTAGATTGGTTAGAAAAGCCTGTCTTTTGAGACAGGAAGGAAGATTGTCCCTTACTCTCACAACTTGTGAGACTGACATGGGGACAGGCGTCTTGAGTCTACCAGAAGAGGCTGCTTGCAAGACACAGGGGAAACTTCTAAACCTGAATGCTGACAAACCCTGAAGAAAAGGTAGCAACCAGGAACAGAGAAAAATTTCCCTCCAAACCACAAGGAACAGATAAGAATTTCATTTATAAGACTTTTTTTATCTGCTCATTTCATGATATATGTTTGGGGCTGGGAGACATGCTTATCTAAAGGGAGTTGTGGACTGCATAGTATTTCACTAGAAATACTCCCAAGTGAATAGAAGCTTTGTTTACCCCTTGTTTGGATGGTTTCCTGATATTAAGGAAACAGGCGCAATAAAAGCCTTATTTAATTTCACCATAACCAGTCTCCCTTGCATACCTCTGTGAGCGTCCGCCTACACCCCCATACTGCTCGGCTTATTACTTTGCCATTGCTACTATGGGAGATTGTGTGCCTGAGTGACATCATCAGCGGTTGACCGGCATCTCTGAGTCACGTGATCCTTTTCCCCTGTGGTGCTGTGCGTAGTGCGGAAGGCGGCTAGTGTGTTGTACCTGACTGTGGGAATTGATCTACGGGTGCTGATGCACACAACCCATTGGCTTGCGCAGAACTGTTCGGTTCTAACACTGTCTCCACGGAGGACTGGATGTGTCATGGTGTGAGAGATTTCCTCCATTTATCATCGGGAGGGCTGAATCATCTTGCCGCTGACGAGGAGTGACCCAGACGCTGACATCTCGTTCTGTGGTTCCAGTTCCAGTATGCGGTAACTCTCGCCATGCCTGTTTGTTTTTAACCTGATGTACACAGAACCTTTAATTGTTATTAATACACATTTGTGTTTCACTTTCACGATGAGCGTTGTGCGCTGTGTTTTTTCTTTTTTCTCAAGTGCTTAGGGGTGCTGAGCCATCTCCTGTGACGGCTGCAGACGCTCCTTATGTTGTATGGGTTGAGGTTGTATATACATTTGTTATACACACATTTATTCACCTGTATGTGTGGGGGCATTTAATTAGACTGAGTGCCCTCTTTCACTTGTTGTGAGTTAATTTTAGTTGCGCACTTTTTTCCTTTTTCCACGTTTGTTCACTTAAAGTGCCGTGGGAGATGCAGGAGCTCTGTAAACCTTTTCTTACCTTGGCTCCACACGCGTCGCCATGGCAGCGCAGCGTCAAATGACATCGCACGGTCATGTGACATCACGTTGCTATGGCAACGTGCCGTCATGATGCCTGAGCCAAGGTAAGTGGGGGTGAGGGAGGGCGCGGGGGTGAGGTGACCGCCGGCAGGCGGAGCAGGGAAAAAAGTTTGCGCCCCCCTGGACTACAGGACTCTGAACAACCACACCGTACCTGACCAGACCACTCTTCCAAGAATAGAGGAGATACTCAACGCGCTGAATGGCAGTCAGTGGTTCAGTGTTCTCGACTTGCGATCTGGGTACTACCAGGTACCGATGAGTACAGAGGACCAGGAGAAAACCGCCTTCATCTGTCCCCTGGGCTTCTATCAATTTACGCACTTGCCCCAACGCATCTGTGGAGCTCCCGCTACCTTTCAGTGCCTAATAGAGAAAACCCTCGGCGGCATGAATCCGCGGGAATGCTTGGTCTACCTGGACGATATTATCGTCTTTGGTAAGACTTTGGAAGAACACGAGGAACGGCTGTTAAAAGTGCCGGACTGTCTTGGCCGAGAAGACCTGAAGCTGTCCATAGACAAGTGCCAGTTCTGCCATACCTCTGTGACTTACATGGGACACATTGTGTCAGCCGATGGGATCGCCATGGATCCGGCCAAAGTGGAAGCCGTAGTGAATTGGCCACGACCCGAGAATGTCATGGAGCTACGCTCTTTTCTTGGATTTTGTGGCTACTATTGCCGATTTGTGGAGGGGTATTCGAGTAAGGCCAAGGCCCTCAACAATCTCCTCAAAATATACCCTGAGAACACAGGCCAGAAAGCCACCTCCCACTCTCTCACCTGCCTCTCAGAGGGCGAATCGGGCGCCCAAAGTCTCATGCCCTCTAAGCTGGGATCAGACCGCACGCGTCCCTAAACTGTGTCCCTAACTCTTGCCATTCTAGCTTAGGGCCTCATGCAGTAAGCGCTGATAAGGCTTTTATCTGCATTTTCCCGCCAAAATTGGATTTGAGATTCAGTAAGTGCCGATAAGTGCTCAAAATCGGCAGTTTTTCTTGCCGATAAACATTTATCGGCATGCGGCTGCCGATAACCCAATTATCGGCACTTTTCGGCACTTTTTGAAATCGGCTGTATTCAAGTAGCCCCGATCAGCTTATGGGTGCTGATCGGCACTCAGAAATGGAGATTTCATCGGCAATTGGTCCCGCCAACTAAAGTTGGCAAGTTGGAGGGGAGAACGATCGGCAAGGTTGCCGGGACGGCACATAGAAAAAAAACCTCATCTCTACATCAATGGAGTCAATGAAGCGGGGACTTATAACATTATAGTAGTGTTTACGTTCTATTGCTCATAATACAAATGTGCTTGGCATTACAGTGTCGAGATCATTCACTTCATCGTGTCACCCCTTATGTTTATTATTTGCATAACATTGTACTTTTCTATGTTATGATGATTTGCGTGTCACATTAGTCTTAATGTTATGATGTGTCAAGGGAAAATCCTATACTCAACTCTTAAAGGAACAGGTCACATCATATCAAACATGTTACTTAAGTGTGCTTCAATTTATTATATGATGTAACACATTTCACACATCTAACACATCCAGCGTATAGTAATGTTGCTATACATTATACAATGCTTGTAATGTGTAACGCATGATCAAACGTAAATGTAGCTGTTTGTTTTTATGTTTACATGTACTTTGTGACCTCCCTCTTTCATGAGGTCCGCAATTGGACACTCAATAACATTGCATGTTTACATTGTACACCATGCATTACAATCACTTCATGCTAACTTATACACACATCTATAATAGTTACTCATTTTTACACGATTGAAACTGAATCAATAGCAACTATCCTGATGCCATTAAATTATGCATATGCACTTTACAATAACTTCATGTGAACAGGTGACAATAACATGCCAAATTACACATGTTGCAATGTAGTTTCTCAACATCAATGTCATGGTTGTATCCTAATTAGATGACTGAGTGTTGCATTCAGAAGTGGTACATGTATTACACATTCCAGAAATACTTGACAATAAATGGTTGTACAAAGCTTAACGTTACATCATTCTCAAATATCATGATTGCCTGGTGAACACACATACATAATTATTTTAATTGCTAATGCATACACGTTGGGAGTGAACTACTTGGATATGTTAATGTAACACCTTGCACTTCAGCAAGTCACCTGACATAATCACATAGGTATTTAAAGGAGGGCAATTACCTGCGCATTCACAGCTACAGACCTGAAAATGATGCGAATGTTTATGAGACGGAGGAACATTCTATTGGAGGAGAGGCTTGCTGATGGAGAGGATGTCACAGGCCAAGGAAGGGACAGGGACAGTGGCAGGGACAGTGACAGGGACAGGCACGCGGACAGGAGAGGGAGAGGTCGAGGGAGAGGGCAAGGAGATGAGAGGAGAAGAGAGAGGAGAGAAGTTGTGCCTCATCCTCGTTTGTACAGGGAGAGAACCCTGTTAGATGGGATGAGTGAGGAGGAGATTGTAAGTCGCTATCGTTTGAGTTCAGCAGCAATCTTATCTCTTTATGAAGAGATACGGGGAGATTTAGATTTTGTGACAGCCAGAGGTCGTGCAGTCCCTGGGCTTGTTAAAATGCTGTGCTCATTACATTATCTTGCTTCCGCGTCATTCCAGACAACTGTGGGCATAGTGGGCGGGGTCTCGCAATCTACATTCTCGCTTGCCTTTACCCAGTTTCTATATGCACTCAATAGACGCGCTTGGAATTATATTCATTTTCCTACAGAGCACACAGAGTGGCTGGAAGTCAGGAGTGGCTTTTATACCATAGCCGGGATACCATGTGTGATGGGTGCAATTGATTGCACCCATGTTGCTTTAATCCCGCCAAGTCAGAATGAGCATGCTTACCACAACCGTAAGCACTACCATTCCCTGAATGTACAGGTGGTATGCGATGCCACGATGAAGATTATGCATGTGGTAGCCAAATTCCCTGGTTCCAGTCACGATTCCTCTATCCTGAGAAACTCATCAGTCTTCCATGCTTTCGAAGAAGGCTATTTTGGACCTGGTTGGCTGGTGGGTGAGTACATATTATGATGTGTTAACAAACAACTCTTGGTTTTCTAGGAAATGTTGTATGTAATAATGTTAACACTAATTGTTTCATATTTGTGCACGATGGATTATAGGTGACTCAGGATACGGAATTAGGCCGTGGCTGTTGACCCCTGTAGCAAACCCTCAAAGTGAAGCAGAGGAGAGGTACAATGTTGCCCATATATCTACGTGATCCGTCATAAAGAGGACATTTGGGCTTCTCAAGACAAGATTTAGGTGTCTCGATAGAACTGGTGGGGCACTTCAATATAAGCCTGCTAAAGTGTCTGATATTATAATTGCATGTTGCATTTTGCACAATGTGGCACTCCGCAATAATGTACAAACAGACATACGTCAGGGTTTGGAGGAGGAGCATCCTGTCAATTTACCAGCTGACAATGACCAAACAGCCAGTGGTGTTGAGACACGTCTGAATGTCATAAACACATTTTTTTCATGTAAGCAAATACATATATGTTCATAGTACTACATAGATGTATTCATTCTTTGTTATGATAAATACATTTGTCCAAATACCATTCACTTAGGAAACAGATGAATATGGTTCGCACACCTTTCTCTTCTCTGCTGTGTGGACAATTGCATGTGGCACCGGTATGTCATTCATCAACATCTTGTATTATACTTCTTACCAATAAAAGGTTTGTGTGTACGTGAAGAAATAATGTGTACTAAATCTATATTTTATGTACATGGTCTTTTTGGTTATGCATACACAATAAACTTACTATGTCCATAGTCAATAGCTAGTGCAGTATGGTTACATACAATGTTTCTTTTGCAGTGTGACATGTGAGTCACAATGATGTGTACACTATTGTGTATTTCTAATCATATTTGACGTATTCTAGATGTTGTTTCATATCACACACAAAATGGTCAATTTTGTGTGTTGCTTACCTTAATGAACATGTCATGACAATGATTTATATTCATTCATGTTTTCTTTTTCAAGGTATATCACTTCAATGACTGCTCATGGTATGTATTTCAATTCACATCTGTCATAAGATGGGCAAACCTCGATACAGGTATAGTTACAGGATGTATAAACAGAACGTAATGAAAAAGATGTGACAATTGAAACATGTCATTTCTGTATTGTGTACGTGCGTTTAGCTACACTTGGTGGTTATTGTGCAGTGTCTTTTAAAATCATTAGGGACATTACATAACATGTAATTTAGCAAACGTAACAACATCCATTCATGGAATATAGGGGTGGGGGGAGAGAAGGGGTTAAATCTTGCTCAGCTATTGATTATGGGAGGATAAAATCCATTGATGCACATGAGCGATGTTAACACTCAATGCATGTTTGTATGAAAAGACCCCAATGTTTTAAACATCATTAACATTGCAATGTATGTGATTAGTTGTTGTATCACTTCATCTTCATGTTGATTACTACATTGTCACATGTGTATGTATAAGTCAAAGATGTGTGTTGATTTGACGTACATGTAACATGTGTCAAAATGTTAACACCATTCAAAAGTATAGTTCTTTGGCTTCTCAACTTTTCCTAATTCATTCAACACAATGACAATGTTGTTAATATAATTTTTATTTCATTCACGTTAGTTATTCATAATGATCATGATCCTTTATAACTAATGTCAACATTTGAACATAAATGAAGTGGACATTTGCATACGCACACATTTCAGCAACAGTGTGTGTGTGTGTGTGTGTGTGTGTGTGTAGTGTGTTGTAGTTTTTGTTTGATGCATGTATTTCTACGTGAAATAATATAAACAAACATAATAATGTTGCTTTTATCATCGGCCTCACTTACCTATGTATGTGTTGAACGTTTACTAATAACAATAAACTATAGTTAGTCGTGTGAATAAAATGTTCACACAAATGTTCATGGTTTCATGATCTTTAACTAACATTCATTAGCTCATGCATGTTAGGTTACCACTACAACTTAGGTGAAAATATAAAATGCACACGACTAAACAGTTTCTATCACCTCCCTATTGTTATTGTGTTCGTTCAGATACAATGTCTACGAGTTGTTATGTAGCATTAACATTCTTTGACAAGTCACACGTGAGATTCTAATATATAGTAGATTCATGTGTTTGCTGAGTGATAATGTTGGTTGCATATATCACATGGCAATACATATAATGTTAGTAGAAAATAACCAAAAAACAATATAAGTTCTAACTTCAGTGCTTAGCAACATCATTATGTTAATTAAGTGCATAGTAAATATTTGCATAAGAGGATAACATTATGTAGTGATTGTTAATCTGCGCACCAATCATTGAAAGCATTTTTACATATTTATTATAATAGTTGTTCGCTAGTCGTCACAATCATCTAATATAACGATTGGCTCATCTGAAATCATACATTGGTCCCATGTATTCATCCGCGAGATCTGTGAAATACAGCAAACACATGATGTTCAAAGATGGCACATTTATATATGTCTCAGCATGACAACGCTTAACACATCTCTATATGATTGTGAATATTCACGCATAAGTAACGTATATTTTTAAACTGCAAGGATAAAACTACACATACAGAACTGTGTCATTTTTCAAATGGCGTTGCTGGCATTACTACGGATATGATTTTGCCAGTGCCTGTATACATAATAATGTGCGCGCACAAAGTCTGTTGCGAGCACACGTCACGAATGTGTGGACTAAGTCTTAGCGCATGCGCAAAACGATGTGTACACTATGCGTTCAATACATGTCCCTCCATGGTGCTGCTAGCAGTATGCATATCATGGCTGGAAGTTATGATATGGAAGCGAAACAAAATCACTTCTACACACGTACATATCTAAACTTTGTAAACGGACGTGTGCCCACGTAAAAAATGGACGATCAGCCAATGAGCGAACAAAAGACGTGTGATGTCATGTTAAGGCACCGTGAAATGCACGCAAACACCCCTCCCACTGAATTAACATTGGCCTCCAGCGCTGTGCACGCACCACCCCACCGATGCACGCGCATGACACACTGCACTGACCGTAACAATAAGCTACGGGCACAGCCAATACGGTTTCACGCGTGCACGTCAGTTGGGGGCGGGGCTTGCATCGGTAAACCTTTTTAAGGACGCCTTGGGACATGACCACGGTCCCACGTTATATGTGGGCGACACTTTGTTTTTATATGTTGAATGCTAAACAATGAGGTGTGTGTGTGTGTTACAGTTAGTGTAACATGTTGAAATGATACTTTAAAAGCGATAATAATCTAGGATTTAGAACTCCGTCACCAATGTGTACTAATGGTTCGTCATGTAGTATATTGTTATAGGAAATAATGTCTTTGTGCACGCTACATGTTAGCCTGTCTGCAATGTTAAGCTGTATCCACTCATTTGGCTAACAAATGGTGTATATTATTAATGTAGACATATATAATTTGAGTAAAGGCATAACGAAATTTGTATTTACCATTCTTGTAGAAGTCAAAACTGATTTGGCTGCAACTGCTCGCTGCAGGAAGGCACAACAGTATCATCCATGGTTGAGGCAACCGTTGAATCCTGAATCACACACATCTCCATGAGAGCGTCATATGGATCTGCAGTGGCTTCTTCAAACAAGACGTCCGGAGGTACGTACAGTTGTTGGTTGTTTTCCCATCCACATTGGTATTGCCCATATAAGTTTGGATACATATCATAGTAGTTATGTCCATCTTGCATCTGGTCTGGCTGAATGGAGGGTGCAGGTAGATCAGCAGACGCGACAGTCGGTGCGGCTTCAGTGTCACTGGTATTAGGCAAAAATATGCTATTTAACAGAAGATATGTTCCATGTTCCATGGTAAGTTTAAATGATGGCGCAACATGCCAGCATCCATATCGTTGATCTAGCCGATCATGGACACGCTCAAAACAGTCATTTGCGGATAAAGTGAATCGTACAGAAGTTTTAAAATGTTGTTGTATGTCAAGTTGTTGGTAGTATGGATATTTCTTTTCGATCAAGTCATAGATTTTGGCCACGTTTGCACTTTTCTCTGGCGTTGATTCAATTGCTTCATAAATCCTAAATTTGTATGATTTACGTGGATGGCTGTGCAATGTGGAAGCTTCTGCCATTTCTTCTCTCTTCAAGTGTACGTTGTGTGAAGTTGAACGCATACGGATGTCTGCTGAATGTGTGAATAGTTACATGTTATCTTCGCGGTTTCTTCCAAGGTTATAATACAACATAGCAGTTATATGCCTAGGTTTTCTCCCACAAGAAATTTGTTACAATCATTGACTGAAATTCTTTGGGTAAGATACTCTTTTCACAGGAATCGAAACTTTACTTTCGGCTTAGGCAATCAACATGTGCAAAACACGTAGACTCTTTTAATTACAATAACAATGTGTGTGAAATCATCTACAGTGCTATGCTGAACACATTTCTGGTTACACTTAGCTAGATGTAACCATACACACACATCTGTATGTTTGTCTCTTTTTCTATTTTTCTCTCTGTCTGTTTATCTCTCTTTCTCTCTCTTTCTGTCTCTTTCTCTCCCTGTTTCTCTCTCTCTTTGACTCTCTCTGTTAGTCTCTCTTGATATATAATGAATTGAATGCTGGGTTAATCCATATATATAATTATATATATATATATATATATATATATTTATCTATATATAATTTACTATATATTGTGTGTAGATATATATATGTATATAGATATGTAGATATATATAGAGATAGAGGTAGATTAACACTTCATTACAGTTTATAACATTACTGGGTGAGTATGTCTGAGGGCCTATTTGAATAAGCTGTGTATAAGTAGTAGTTAACAGCAAACAAGGCCTCTTTTGAGCCATGAAGGCCTGTACTGTTAATTCTGATTATATATATATATTATATATAGAGTGCTAAACTAAAGCCATTCATGTGTGTAAGTAGGCCTTGTTGTAATCATATTGAAAGTTAAATACAGGTGAGTGAATTATGGGCTCAATCATACTGATGCCATAATTTTAGCAAGTGTCCTAATATTTATATCTCATTAACACAAGGCCTGTTTGCTGACAACAGTGGCATATATATATATATATATTCAATAATATATATATATATATATATATTATATAATATAATATATATTGTATTAACTCAGTATAATATATATATATATATATCTATCTAATATACTCGTACACTAACTACCACACTCCCAACCCCTCCCCGCCTGGACCTTTTTTTTATTTTTTTTTTTTTTTTTTTTTTTATTTCTCCATATAATATTCCCTAGAGATACAGAGAGACTACAGATATATTCATACACACTAAGAGATCTGTTATTGTAACCAAAAATCATACATGATCACATGCCAACATTATGAACTATGAAAGAAGATTAAGGTAAGTAATGTGTTACAGAGTTAAGACACCAGAAAACACAACATCAAAATGTATGCTGTTATATGGATAGTTACTTAAAGTTGTATGTCAATAATATTAGCATGCAATGACTATCTAAATTCCAAACAAACCCACATACATCTCATCTTGAACAAGAGCTAAGTGAATATCAGCTTCTATAAACATGGCAAGTGTGTAATGTTGTACCATTAATCAACTGATGATTAATACATATTCATATGTTATTAAATATGCCTTAATTCAGTCAGTGAACATTTCTAAACATTCATGTGTACAAGGACATACTTGAATGTTAGCAAGCATCTGTTGTCATGGAACAGAAATACCCCTGTCTGCCTTTTCTGTTCAGCCCCCCTCTCCCTGGGCAGTTCCCCCTGCTAGCTGCACTAGGATGTCACTTTCCTTGCAGTTCCCTCTCAGTGCAGATGGAATGGATACATTATGTATCTCTTTTTCCTCCCCGTCTGTCATACCCCTGGTTGCTCTGGCAACTTCTCCAGTCCTCCTAGTTTTGGGCTTTCCCATTTCCCCCCCTGTCTTTTGCTGACAGTTAGTGCAGTCTCACTGAACCTTTAGTGTGACCCCTGCCCCTCACTTCCTTTTCCACCATTACCTCTGGATGAGTGAGCACTGCTGTATACTCCTGTATGGTAGGATTATCTTCT
Source organism: Ascaphus truei (assembly GCA_036426205.1). Taxonomy (NCBI): domain Eukaryota; kingdom Metazoa; phylum Chordata; class Amphibia; order Anura; family Ascaphidae; genus Ascaphus; species Ascaphus truei. The sequence continues at coordinate 33,046 of WSYH01005459.1, forward strand.
CACCTGCTCTTAACTACCAAGGCACCCACAGAGAGACACTATTCATACATAACATCTCTTCACAAGTGACTGTATTTCATGCTACTTTCCCCAAATAAAGTAAGAAAAGAAACAGAACTTGTTGTGCTTGGAAAAGAGGGCCGAGTTGACACTATCTGGGCTAAATCATCTTGCGTATGACCCTGGCTTGCAGAATATCTGTACATGATCATACATACACTATGCATGAAATAGTGTGCAGTAAACACCACCAGGACACCAACACATTTAGTGAATGTAATTATTTATTTTTGTTTATCCTTTTTAGAGCGAGTCACAGGCCTGCTTATTGGCTGTTGTGTTTGCCTTTTCCCTTTGCCAAGTACTTTGGCCTTAACTGTACGACTTGTACTGGCCTGTGGCAGTTCTGTGGCACCGGGTGTGGGCTGTTGCACTTCAGGGTCACTGGGTGTGGGCTGTGGTACTTCAGTGGCACTGGATGTGGGCTGTTGCACTTCAGGGGCACTGGGTGTGGGCTGTGGCAGTTGTGAACCAGTTGCTAAACATTGCACGACTGAGTTTGGAGCAGTTTCTTGTTTTGGTGTTTTAATCTTTTTCCAAAAGCTGGTTAGTAGTAATTGTTGGCCTAACTTTCTTTTTCGTGTCTCATTTGTAGGTGTCCGTTCCTGATTTTGAACAGATGTAAGCGGTTGGATGTTGACAGGGACCTGCACAGAACTTGCACCTACTGTACCGGTATCATCCAGAACTGGGGAATGAAGAACTGATGACTCTGGAGAAAAAGTAGCAGCATGTAAAGATCCATCCTCAGATGGGGTAAAGTGGAATTGTTGTTCTCTAGCAGTAATTCGCAACTGATTTGCTTGGCTTAGATTCACAACTATTACTTGTAATGTCCTGTTTAAATTTTGTATTTCTTTAGGAACTTGGATGATGACTCTATCAATTTGTGACATTTGTGATATGTCCTTTCCTGCAGTGATATCATCCTTTCAAGCACTGACATCATTTCTGAATGGCGACGATTTTCTTCACCCAAGATTCTTTCTTCAGAAGCTGCAATAGCTGAGTAGGTGTCACGAGCAGGAGGAGTTGAATGCTGGGTTAATCCACGAGTGGGAACATCTTCATGGTCACTTGAGTGAATTTGTCCTTGAGTGGCAACATCTGCTTCTACAAATAAAGAAAGACATTATGAACTGGCATGCAACTTGCACTTGTTTTTCAATATAATGAGAGTTGTTCTCACAGTGTAACACATAACATGTTTCCATAATTTTTCATTTGTGTCAAATTAAAAGTTTATGCTTGAAGTAACAATTATGTTTCGACTCAGTGTGAAAGAAGAATGAATGAAAGGTTGTTGTAACCTCACAACTCCTAGCTGATAGTATACAACACACACAACACATGTTGTCATGAAAAACTACATCTTCTGTGACAATAACTGATGTGAAGTTAATTACATGTGAAAGGCATTTATTTCGCATGGCAAATTAACATCTAGAAATGTACACATTAGATGTGCTGCACCTCATACACTCACCTTCCATGCTTGATGATGAGCTGGATGAGCCAGGTGATGAGACATGTTCAGTGTCAGGTGACACATGAGCTTCAGGAGCAACTATATAGAAGAATAACATAAGAATTTTATTGACGTGTACATAATTAACATAAAGTTTGTGCAGTGGGAGTATTTATGGCTAAATATCAGTATCACATAAGGAAATGACAATATGTTTCTGGCAAGCTGTACATTATCCATCTTAACATCAATGTACATGTGAACCTAATTGACACATTTATTGTTAAAACCATACAACATACAATGTTCATGCAGGAATGCGTTGTAAAATTAAGTGTTCTGTTGGACATACACTGCATATGTTGTGTAGTAATCTAACAATAATAATGTACTGGTGTGACAATGTGGCGTATCTATAAGGTTAAAAGAAGATATGAGTGAACGAATGAGTAACGTACGTTTTCATATATAGTGGCCTGTAAATATTACTGTATGCTCATTTGCATGTCTTAGACAGGTCTTCAACCCTGTCTTTCCCCATTGTCACCCAGCATACAGCGCTTCCACTGCAGAAAGGGATTCTGGGAAATGACATGCAAATGAGCACTCAGTGCCACCTTTTGCCACCATAAATATTAATTGTTACTTTTTGTAGGACAACTAGATATAAAGATATATAGATAGATAGATAGATACATATAGAGAGAGAGACATATATACAGATATATATGTAGGTATGCTTATATTGGGAAGAAAGTATAAGTAGCTGTGGAAATATAGATAAGAACTGTAACCTACGACACGCCTAGTACAGTAACATTTGTCACCTGGTGGAAATGGAGCCGAATAAATTCCGATATCTCTGTCCCCGGGCAAACCCTCCACGATGACAGGAAGAAATTTTTCTCGCATCTGCTCCTCCAATGGTGTTAAGATTAGAGCTTATGCTGGCGGCCCACCTCCAGTGCCAGAAGCATGCATCCGTTGTGCTTGTATTTTTTTCCTTAAGTTTGCCCTGATATCATCGAATCTCTTCCGACAATTCGCCCGGTCCCTGACATGATTCCCACAAACAGACACAGCCAAGGTTATTTGATCCCACATTTCTTTTTTTGATGCTGAACTTGTCCGCCCTTGAAATACATACAAAATATATGACGTTAATTATTATTATAAAAACGATCAGTTTCCTAAACTGCTACCTGTTCCAAGAGATACCAAACATGCTGGTTTAGGTGTAATATGTGTACCACATGAGCATTTACGTGTAAGCATAGAAATGTAAGGAAGCTTGCATGAATATTGTATGAACTTTGGCAACATTTTTAGACTGATTGTTATGGTCGTTCTAAAGCATGAAGGAATATGTGTGTAACAATTAAGTTTTATTGATAGATATTAGATAATAATCTTTTGATATTAAGACATCTCACATGACCTAGGATAACATGTCTTTGAAGAATGAATGCAAAGATAGACTTACCTAGTAAATGGCCATACAGACAGTCATAGTGCTCCAGAATCCCTGTGACAAGAACTGTGTTTTCCTCTTCATTGAACCGTGGATTACGTGGCCGCTCCACACGTTTCTTCCGAATACGTGCAGGCCCAGAGCTTGGCTGCTGCTGACTGGACTCTCCTTCTTCCAATGGAAGAGTCCAAAAGCGGGCCACCAGCAACCACCCCACCACCAGACACCCCAGCAGCACCAGCAACAGAGCCACCAGCAAAACTTACACTCACAGCAACAACACTCACACTCCCAGCAACACCATTAGCACTCGCAGCAACAGCACTCCACTGAATCCTACGTTCACTCAGACACGTACTCACATGACTACCAGTACCACTCACACCAGCATCACTCTTCCCACGCCTTGCGGCCATAACTCTAGCACTCACAAAGAACAGAAAAGAAATTTAAAGACAATCGCTCTGAACACTTACAAAGTGAAAACAAGACAAAGATGTAAACAAAACAACACAGGACAAACCTCTCACAATACACCACAACTGTCTCAGTCAATATGAAATATGTAAATCGGACAGCTCTGTGTGTCTGTCTCTCTCTCTCTCCCAACAACACAGAGAATGAATAAATATACACGCTGCCTTTAAATGGGCCGCTCAATCCAAAACATGCTTGCTTCGGCAGATTCAGCAAGAAGTTTCATTGGGGAACCTAACACCACCCCGCCATGCACGCCGATACACCTGTGTGTGATCGGCAAATCATCGGCAGAGTGGGAGCAAATGTTTTCGGCTTGATTCGGAAGGGATTCGGCACTTATTACATACGGAGAGGGAAAATCGGCAGAATCATGCCGATAAGGTACCCTTGGCGATTGCACTTTTTCGGCGCTTACTGCATAGAGCCCTAAGTTCTTTCAAAACTGAAGCTGTCTCACATTTTAACCTGGTCTGTAACTGTTACATACGCCTACAGTATAACATATATTATCTCTAACTGTGCATGCAATGTCTTGTATATAATGTACAGGCATACCCCGGTCTAAGGACACTCACTTTAAGTACACTCGCGAGTAAAGACATATCTTCCCAATAGGCAAACGGCAGCTCACGCATGCGCCTGTCAGCACGTCCTGAACAGCAATACCGGCTCCCTACCTGTACCGAAGGTGTGCGCAACAGGAGACACTGTAGAGCCTGTTACACATGCGCTATTTACATCAGTAATGAACGTATATGACGATTGCAGTACAGTACATGCATTGATAAGTGGGGAAAAGGCAGTGCTTCACTTTAAGTACATTTTCGCTTTACATACATGCTCCGGTCCCATTGCGTACGTTAATGCGGGGTATGCCTGTATACCCTGTTCCCTTAATGTAACTTTGTATTTGTAACCATGTATTTATCATCGTAACTCTGTGCCCAGGACATACGTGAAAACGAGAGGTTCTGTAACTCTCAATGTATCACTTCCTGGTAAAACATTTTATAAATAAATAAACAGAGACACACACAGACAGACACACACAGAGACAGACATACATACACACACACACCAACAGAGACACACTCAAACAGACAGACAGAGACACACACAGACAGACACACAGAGACAGACATACATACACACACACCGACAGAGACACACTCAAAAAGACACACAGAAACACACAGACAGAGACACACACAGACAGACACACAGAGACAGACATACATACACACACACCGACAGAGACACACTCAAACAGACACACAGAGACACACACAGACAGAGACACACACAGACAGACACATAGAGAAACACACAGACAGAGACACCACAGACAGACACATAGAGACACACACAGACAGAGACACACACAGATACACATAGGACTGGCGTGTCTCAGCTGCTCTCCCACACACACATACACACAGGACTGCGTGTCCCAGCTGCTCCCGCACACACAGATACACACAGGACTGGCGTGTCCCAGCTGCTCTCCCACACACAGGGCTGGCGTGTCTCAGCTGCTCTCCCACACACAGGGCTGGCGTGTCTCAGCTGCTCTCCCACACACAGGACTGGCATGCCCCAGCTGCTCTCCCACACATGGAACTGGCGTGTCTCAGCTGCTCTCCTACACACAGGACTGGCATGCCCCAGCTGCTCTCCCACACACAGACACACACGGAACTGGTGTGCCCCAGCTGCTCGGACACACAGACACACAAAATATAGGGCCGACCTTACCTCTTCTCAGGCCTGAGGCGGCATGATGGCTGCGGGGGCCCCTCCTCCAGCCAGCATCGCCCCTCCGACATCACGGCGCTATGTGACGTCTCGTTGTCATGGCAAGGACCCAAGGAGGGGTGATGCTCCGTACAGGGAAGGTAAGACACCCCCTCTACACACACACACACAACATACGCACGAACCTACCTTGGGGTGAGCAGCGGCGTGGTCCTGCGTGGGTCGGATGACTTCCCAGCTCTCCCCTCTCCCATCGCCAACAGGAAGAGAGAGCGTGGAGCCCCCCGAAGGCGCGAGGCCCGTCTATTAATGTACAGATATATTATACACATGGAATTCTGCCGGCACACACGCCCCTGTTCCGAAGCGCTCGTTTCTAGTGTCTGATTTGTGTGTCCGAATTTCAGCACTACAAAGTGACACAAATCTTCATCAAATGTGCGTCGTACGTAGGGAGACTTCATACCGATCGGCGATGACGCACAATACGTTGTTGAATAAAGTTTCACGCATTGGCGTTCTGTTCAATACCCATTTAATACAATTAAAACAGATTTATGTGTAAATTTGTACTTATAACGAGTGTTAGTAAATATAAATGAAGTGCCGTATTATTTAGAATAGCCACACTGTGACTATAATACATTTTGGTAACCTATATAATTAAATATCCATGCTGCGTCGGGTACATTTTCGTATGATACATGGCACGTGGAAACATTGCGCCTAAAAACCCGGGGGGGGGGATTATTTTGGACGCTGAAGACGCAGATGGGGAAATTTCAGGTTGGTACATGGGCGTCGTTTAAAATTAGATTTCCGTGAGCCAAAGAAAGCTGTTAATATATACGTAGTGCAAAAAGGTGAACTTGTGATAAAGCGCTAATGCTTAAAAGAATAAAGTACTGATAGTACCAAGGTGATTACCAAAAAACAACCTTAAATATATAAGGGCTAGGCTGCCTAGTATTAGAGATCTTTCCGGATCACCAATGACATACAGAAACAGCACAATATACTGGCGCCTAAATAAACCATAAACCTTAAGGTGATATCTGACCAGAAGATGATACAGTCCTTAATGTCCAAACAGGATTCCCCTGACGAAGTGACTACTGCGCGGGGTGATTTGCAATCTATAGAGGACACTATAGAGAGTCAGCAGTAAGGACAGTCTGGACTCTGTCAAAATTTCCTACCTCAGTCAACATCTGAGAAGCCTGAGGGGCTTGTGGCCGGCTTTCGTATTCGTGGTGCAGTTCCAGGACTCCCGGTGATAGCGCATGCCCACCTACGTCATCAGACTGCGACGAGACCAGCGGGTCTGGAACCGAGGCAGCAGCGAGTGTGGCGGCGGCGGCGTCCTAGCCGGGAAAGAACCTTGTGGAGTGCTCTCCTTAGGAACTCTGCACCAAGGGAGTGACTGAACTACTGACAACGCCTTTTATCTTATATTTTGATACTACAATCAAGATCTCATTCTGGGAGATAAAGTGACTGCTGAAAAGTTGAGCGACACCGGGATCACCACCTTGCTGACATTATCAAAAGTGGTCATAGGCCAATGACCCCATACCCATCCCACCCCCTCCCCCTTTTGCTTCTCTTCTCCATTCCTGGTGAGGAGGAGGTTACGGTTGAGTGGGGGTGGTTGGGCACCAACTGTCGGGGTGAAGGCTGGGACCTGACAGCTGGACGTGGAAGTTGGGTCCAACTTCCAGTGCCAGACGAACCCTTCTCAGGTGCCAGACCCAGCTCTCCCCTACTGTCGGCGTCTCTGCCCCTACTTCAGCCCCCCATGTCGGTGAAGAATAGTTGGGCAGTAATACTCTGGGGCTGGGACGGGAAGCCCTACATGTTGGGCGGTAGGTAGTGGTGGCTTACTCTTGATGGTCTTTGGGTGCTGGGTGGCGGCGGTTGACCATGGTGGGCCAACATGGGACTGGATTTCTGTTTAAGAACATATTGACGGGGTGTGGGGGGAAGTTTTACCTCCAATCTTGGTTACCTGACATTCTTTGGGGGGTAATAGGCGGTGGGTGAGGGCTCGAAGTCCCCATGGACATGTACAGATTAAACAAGAATTACTATCCCCAGCGCTGTGGGCGAAAAAGCAAACGGCCACCGCGCTGGGGTTAGGGTCTGCCGCCATCACGCTGAGGTGGGCATCCAAGTTTCCGAATCGGTCCCCCCACAACGTTTAATCCATCCGGGTCGCCATCTTCCTTCCCGGCAATTTTTTGTTTTGGATCACAGGATTGAAGCAGGCGGTCTCCATAGCTGAATCCTGTTCATTTCAGCTCTGGGGACCGCCTGCTTCCGGAGATACTGACCTTCGTAGTGGGTGCCCGGCTAGCAGGGTTCAAGTCATGGCGGCATTTCGAAGCTCCCGCGTCCTGCGGGCCAATAGGAAGCCGTGACATCATCAGGTTCAGCTTCCGATTGGCCCGTGTGACGCAGGAGCTTAGAAAAGCAGAGAGATACCGGCGCCTCCTACAGAGAGGTCTGTATCTCGGGAACAAGGGGGTCCCCGGAGCTGTAATTAACGGGGTTCAGCTCCGGGGACCCCCGGCTACAATCCTGTGTATTTAAAAAAAATTCATGGCTCGAATGGCTCCTTTAAGGAAGATAATTGCAATAATAACGTGTTTATTTGGGGATTTCTGAGGGGAATAAGAGCGCACTTAATGACTTATGTAAGATGTTTAGGGTTACTGAGTAAATATCAGAGCCGGGGTTTGGAAATCCCTTTGCTTTTTGCTCACTAATCCCTCTGTATTTAATGAACAAGGGGGTTTTTATGGCCTGTTGATTAACCTTAGTACCAGAAGTACCGTTTAGGGTGAGGTCAGAGGGAAGAAGAATTTCCCCCAATTAAAATCGCCATCTTAATACATAGGAATGATTTCCTAGGGGTGTGTTAATTATTGGTCAGCGTCTGTTTAGGAAACAGTGGGCGATATATATATTTCTAGAAATGTCCCAAAAAGCTGCAAATACAGCGGTGTCACTGTGTGTCACTGTGTGTCACTGTGTGTCAATGTATCAAGGGGGGGTTGTTCTACTTTAGCTCCATTTGTGTTGGTGAGTGTCTTGGGAGCAGTTATAGGGAGCAGTTAGGGAAGGAGTTTTAGGAGCAGTTAGGGGAGGAGTTATAGGAGCAGTTAGGGGAGGAGCTATAGGGATAGGATATAGGAGCAGTTAGGGGAGGAGTTATAGGGAGCAGTTATAGGAGTAGTTAGGGGAGGAGTTATAGGGAGCGTTATAGGAGCAGTTAGGGGAGGAGATATAGGGAGCAGTTATAGGAGCAGTTAGGGAGGAGTTATAGGGAGAAGTTAGGGGAGGAGTTATAGGGAGCGTTATAGGAGCAGTTAGGGAAGGAGTTATAGGAGCAGTTAGGGGCGGAGTTATAGAAACAAATAGGGGAGGAGTTATTGGAGCAGTTAGGGGAGGAGTTACAAGCAGCAGGTATAGGAGTAGTTAGGGGAGGAGTTATAGGGAGCAGTTAGCGGAGGTGTTAAAGGAGACGTTAGGGGTAATAGGAGGAGTTAAAGGGTGGGGTTATAGGGGGGGTAATAGGAGTAGTCATGGGGAGGGGTTATATGCGGTAATAGGAGGCGTTATAGGGAGGGGTTATGTGGGGTAATATGAGGAGTTATAGGGAGCGGTTATATGGGGTAATAGGAGGAGTTATAGGAAGGGAAAATATAGGGTAATGGGAGGAGTTATAGGGAGCGGTTATATGGGGTAATAGAAGGAGTTAAAGGGAGCAGTAATATGGGGTAATAGAAGGAGTTAAAGGGAGCAGTAATATGGGGTAATAGGAGCAGTAATATGGGGTAATAGGAGGAGTTAAAGGGAGAAGTACTATGGGGTAAAAGGAGGAGTTAAAGGGAGCAGTAATATGGGGTAATAGGAGAAGTTAAAGGGAGCAGTAATATGAGGTAATAGAAGGAGTTAAAGGGAGCAGTAATATGGGGTAATAGGAGGAGTTAAATGGAGCAGTAATATAGGGTAATAGAAGGAGTTAAAGGGAGCAGTAATATGGGGTAATAGGAGGAGTTAAATGGAGCAGTAATATGGGGTAATAGAAGGAGTTAAAGGGAGCAGTAATATGGGGTAATAGGAGGAGTTAAAGGGAGCAGTAATATGGGGTAATAGAAGGAGTTAAAGGGAGCAGTAATATGGGGTAATAGGAGGAGTTAAAGGGAGCAGTAATATGGGGTAATAGAAGGAGTTAAAGGGAGCAGTAATATGGGGTAATAGGAGGAGTTAAAGGAGCAGTAATATGGGGTAATAGGAGGAGTTAAAGGGAGCAGTAATATGGGGTAATAGGAGGAGTTAAAGGGAGCAGTAATATGGAGTAATAGGAGGAGTTAAAGGGAGCAGTAATATGGGGTAATAGGAGGAGTTAAAGGGAGCAGTAATATGGGGTAATAGGAGGGGTTAAATGGAGCAGTAATATGGGGTAATAGGAGGAGTTAAAGGGAGCAGTAATATGGGGTAATAGGAGGAGTTAAAGGGAGCAGTTTTATGGGGTAATAGGAGGGGTTAAAGGGAGCAGTAATATGGGGTAATAGGAGGGGTTAAAGGGAGCAGTAATATGGGGTAATAGGAGGAGTTAAAGGGAGCAGTAATATGGCGCAATACTTTTTAAAATCAAATTGGGTTGCGAAACAAATCCTATACTTATTGCTAAATCACCCGCTGCAGCTTGGCGATTTTGACAATTCGACTCATTCAACCATTTCCCTGCTTCTGCAAAGCCTAATTGGGCCAATTTAAAAATAATTTTTGCTGCCTGCTAACGAGTCAGAGCTAACGATCCACGCTGCTTTGTACAAAACCTGTGTCCTAATTACTACCGCCGCTCTCAATAAACATTTGCAGCTCTGTCTTCATTTCTGCATAATAGGAGGTGCAGGTAATTAGGAATCCGGAAAACAGGACAGCAAGAACTGGGACAGCAGAAATAGGTCACAAATATTAGGGCAGAATCTAGGTTAATGGGGCAGTTCTGCCTCTGTCTGCAGATATAATCCCATGGACATGTTAGCACTTAATGTATTCGGACAGCAGGTTCACACGCTCAATTAGCTAATTAGGTAACTCCCTTTTCTTCCCCCCTAACGCGTTTCTTGAAAACTGTTCTGATGACCTACATACGTCCAAATTTATATATATATATAAAGACACACAGATAACCGCTACACAAAGCCGCTAACAGAAGCCAATTATAAAAAAAAAAAAAAAAATAACGCAAAAATGCTGCCAGAGGCGGTGCTAGGGGGAAAAAGGTATATGACAACACAAGAAGAGAAAAAACCCGCATAAAGCACTCTGATAAATAATGAATATACAAAAAGTTTATTATGGGACAAATCAAAACAGAGAAATGAGATAAAAAAAGACAGATTAAGACCAAAGCGGGGGCCAACAGAAACCCTCACACAATATATGACACAAAAACCCATGTAGATAAACCGAAAATATAAGGCACACAAATGCAATCTAATAGAATCCTACTGACATAGATGCAGCATATATGGACAAATACCCTTACACAAACAATGGGTTCTGACACGTTCCCACTGAGAGTGTTGACCTGCAGGTCTCAGAAACGCACACGCACGCGCACGCACGCACGCACACACACACACACGCGGATTGATGGAATAGAGCGGCAATGAATTCTTGTGGTAAGGAAACCCCAGTAAGAAGGAATGCACTCTAATAGGGGAGAAAGAGTGTCCCAGCAATGGGCAGACACCTTAAATATCCCAGCAATAGATAGAGTGTATAGTAATCATATTATGATTGATGATCAAAACAACATCTCAGCACACTGGTACGGACTGACAATGCAGACACTCCAGAAATGAAGGTGCATTCCAAAGATGAAAGGACCACTTGGGAACATCAAAGTCGCGGGAATTAATTCATGCTTATATAGTCCAAGATAGTACTACATTGTAGCAGATGTGTATCAGCACAGTAACTTTCTGTGTCAGCATGTGTCACACGCACTATGAGCACTTGTAGGTATAGATTGACAAAGTCCCGGAAATGTCAGTAATAATAGTGGGTATGTGGTGATACACATCATCCATGCCACATATA